>JAZHYW010007370.1:0-17137 GCA_037355805.1 Ixodes ricinus
CAGGCAGCACAGACACGTTGAAAAGACGTCGAAAGAAGGTGATGACGTCAGGAACCACATGTCGAAAGAACGTCGAAAGTCTGAACGTCAGGTCCCTTCGACGTAATATGGAAAGGCTAATGTCTGGAAAAAAGGGTGGATTTTACGTCGACATAACGTCCCACTTAACGACCTTAGAACGTCGAGTGCACGTCTGAATTGGACGGGAAGTCAAGTGATAACGTTATATCGACGTTGACACAATGTCCCATTTAACGACCATAAAACGTCGAGTATACGTCTAAACTGAACGGGATGTCAATTGAAAACGTCATTAACGATAAAATAACGTCCCATTTAACGACATAAAATGTCGAGCGCACGTCTGTGATAACGTCATGTCAACATTGAAATAACGTCCCATTTAACGACCATAAAACGTCGAGCATACGTCTAGACTGAACGGGATGTCAATTGACACCGGTCTCGACATGGGTCACCGTGGAACGATGGAGTCAACCGAATCTGGTGGCTTCGTTGCTCGAAGGTATGTTCGCGAAAGCATGTATATTCGGACGGAATAGCCCATTTGCTAAATCCCCCAAGCGCCCCGGCCCGCTGTCCAGGAATCATGGGAGCGGTGTTCTTCCTAGTGATCGGTAATTTCGGCCACTTCCATGGTTAGACAGTTTTGGGTGTAATTCGGAGTCACCCTAAACAAGCGTCCTATAGTGCCCAAGGACCTGTCATATCACTTTTAAGATTTCTCGTCAATGACAACGTTTTCGATACTGTGCATGCTGTCCACCCTTCAACCTGGCTTAGCTGCAGAAATCTCTTACATTATTGTCATTCTCTTACAGCTTCAAAGACGCTGATATTAAGTTAGAAACGCTAAAAATGCTGTAAACAGCCCCGCTGACTCCGAGCTAAATCCTGTTTTTTGTTGTTGTGAATTGTCGGCTTTTTAAGCAATTCCTGCTAAAACAACATTCACGAGAATGATAATATTGTAAGAGATTTCAGCAGCTCAGCCAGGTTGAAATGTGGATTGCATGCACAGTATAAAAAATGCTGACATTGACGAGAAATTTTAGAAGTGATGTGACAGCACCTCTGGGCTCTATAAGGCGCTTGTTTAGGGTGATCAAGGTGTTCGCTCAGTCACTATTGGGACGTCTCGCGCTCAACGTTCAAAGAACCTCCCGAAAAAAAAAACGTAGAACTGACGTCGAATAATGTCGATGACGTCAAGGTGTTGCTCAGGACACTGTTGGTACGTCTCGTGCTCCACGTTCAAAGAACTTCCCGGAGAAAACGTAGAACTGACGTCTATTATTGCCAATGACGTCAAGGTGTTGCTCAGACATTGTTGGGACGTCTCGCGCTCAACGTTACAAGAACCTCCCAAAAAAACGTAAAAATGACGTCGAATATTGTCGATGACGTCAAGGTGTTGCACAGGACATTGTTGGGACGTCTCGTGCTCCACGTTCAAAGAACTTCCCGGAGAAAACGTAGACCTGACGTCTATTATTGCCAATGACGTCAAGGTGTTGCTAAGACATTGTTGGGACGTCTCGCGCTCAACGTTCGAAGAACCTCCCGAAAAAACGTAGAACTGACGTCGAATAATGTCGATGACGTCAAGGTGTTGCTCAGGACATTGTTGGGACGTCTCGTGCTCGACGTTCAGAGAACTTCCCGGAGAAAACGTAGAACCGACGTCGATTAATGTCGAAGACGTCAAGGTGTTGCTCAGGACATTTTTATGACGTCTCGTGCTCGACGTTCAAAGAACTTCTCATACAAGACGTCGAACAGACGTCGATTACTGTTGAAGACGTCGAGGTGAAGCTTATGACGTTGTCACTACGTCGCGTGTTTGACGTTGTCGGAACCTCTCATGTGGACGTACCAATGCCGTCGATAAAAAGTTTGTTAAGGACTTCGACGTCGCCCAACGTCGAGGACCTTATTTCGACGTCATCTCGACGTCTTGTGCTGCCTGGGATAAATGCCGCCGTTGTAGTCGTCTCGCGGTGCTGTTGCTCGCCTATTCGCCGTCGGCGTGTCTCAGCTTCGTCGTCTTTGCTTGCGGCGCGGCGGCGGAGGCGGTTGATCTGACATACCGCGTTCGGCTTTGGCTGGCAGACGGCGTTCGTAAAATGGCGTCAGCTGTTGCTGGCTTCACGCGGCGGTAGCGTGCGTGCTTCCATTCATTCGGCGTTCGTTGGCATGGTGACGGCGAGGAACGCAGACGAACTTCATGTTGCGGAAGAACGCTGCGGCGCAGCGATACCAGGTGCGTTCTAAGGCCCTTCCCGCATGCTTTTCAATGGGCGGAAGGCGAACAAAAGAGTTCCAAATAAGGACTTAACGCAGAATGCTGCATTTCTCCAGCGCCTCATAATTTGACGAGCCTTGCACGAAAAGCATGTTTTTTGGCCATCCCGCGTCCTGTTTTTTTATCCGTAACATGGGTCTAAAGTATCAAACTGCCGATTGGCGACGGGTATGGCAAAAAAGGACACTTTCCGTCTGTCTGCCTGTCAGCGAAAAAGAACCACTCAAATACACAAAGCCATGTTGCACTCAAGTTATCCTCGTAAATTCCATAAGTTGAAGGCGCTGGCGGCAAGTGCAGACTAAATTCATTTGATAAAATTCAGGCTTACAAGTACCGCCAACCATTGTTGTGGAAACGCGCAAGACACGTGCGAGGAGCGGGTGCTCCGCTGCCATTCGCTTCCAAGGGCCGCTCATTTCAGTACTGCGACGACAACTGCTTCCAAGGGCCGCTCGAGACACGGGCCTCGTGCACTGGCGCATTTGCACTTCCAACCCAAACGCAAACACATCGAAGGGCTGTCCAGACAGATAAAGAGGAATCGGTGGCCAAGTGTAATAAAGAAAAAAAAGGATCGGTGACCGAGTGGACTAGAGAACACCAGCTCGGGCCGAGAGCGAACTGGCTGTATTGCGCCAGAGTCGGTGCGCCTCTTTGAGATCCGACGTTTGCCTCACGTACGTCACGAAGTTCTGGCTTTACCATCTGCGAGACGTCTGTGATTAACCGGAAGCTGAGCCGTCGCAATCAACTGGACCCAAAGTCGGAACGCAGTGCTCATATGCCCATGGTTTGGCCAAGCGAAGCTGACACAGCAGCTCGCGCTGTATAACCCAGGGATCCTGGGTTCAATCCCCACCCCTGCCCGTTTCGATCTGGGTGAGCATCGTACCGGCGTGCGGTCGTGTATCACTATTGATACACGACCCCAGGCTACCGGTTGTACTGCACTGGCTAGATTGCTCACCTACAGCAGGGAGACAAGTCGCCCGTTGAGGTAGACTATGTTCTAGGCTGTATAAACATACACACACCCCAATTTGTTTCCAGACAGGTAAGGTAGCACCGCTTCATTCCACCGTAAGATCACTGTTGAAAAAGGTGTTCATAATGGGGTATCCACACGAAGGAGAAATCCGCCCTTTCCTCCGCGGAGCGCGCATCACGTGAGACATACGTCATCCCTTTTTGACGTCTCGCGGCGCCGTTCTCCTCCGTGGCGGAGGCGCGGATGCTTCGTACTGTTAGCACGAAAGCTCCGCAGGCGCGTGGCGGAGCCGAGGACGGAGTTTTCCGGGTTGTTGACGTCACGACATCCGTCCGCGGAGCTCTCCTTCGTGTACGGGATATTCACATCGAAGGAGAAATCCCGGGATTTCTCGCGCGATGGCGGCTGACTGAATGACCACTGAAGAGCCGGAGAAATCCCGTCCCCGTTTCACGGCTATGCTTTCCTCCGCGGAGCGCGCATCACGTGAGACATACGTCATCCCTTTTTGACGCCTCGCGGCGCCGTTCTCCTCCGTGGCGGAGGCGCGGAGGCTTCGCTCCATCAGCACGAAAGCTCTGCAGGTGCACGCGGCGGAGCCGGGACGGAGTTTCCCGGGTTGTTGACGTCACGACATCCGTCCGCGGAGTTCTCCTTCGTGTGGATACCCCTCCACACGAAGAACTCCGCGGACGGATGTCGTGATGTTACAACCCGGGAAACTCCGTCCTCGGCTCCGCCACGCGCCTGCGGAGCTTTCGTGCTGACAGTACGAAGCCTCCGCGCCTCCGCCACGGAGAACAGCGCCGCGAGACGTCAAAAAGGGATGACGTATGTCTCACGTGATGCGCGCTCCGCGGAGGAAAGGGGCAGATTTCTCCTTCGTGTGGATACCCCATAACATAGTGAACTTCTGAGGTTATTTATGAAGACACTAAAGGTATTTAGAGGTTCATTTGATTTTGCCTAAAAATTAGAAAGGTGAAGAGAAAAAAGAAAGAAACGTACGCCTCACCTTAGGTAGTAACGTATTTTCTACCTATTGATGACCTGCTTGGTTTTCTTGGTAATCCCCAAAACAAGAAGTGTTAAATTTACAAAAAAGAAAAAAAAATGTTTCGGGCGCCAAAACGCTAACGTCAAAATTCAATTTGCATCTCAGAATAAGCACCTGTTTGTTGGTTAAGAAAATATATTGTAATTGTTCAAAATAATAAAAATCATGCTTCTTTTTTTTGTTTTTCATATTCACTAGCCACCAAACAAGGTCTACAGAGAATGAAAATATCTGAAATAATGTTTCATAAAATAAATGTTGTTCGGAATAAGTATTTTAGCCTTCTTTGCAACTCATTCAACTATGTTTTATTTCTTTCCAAATACATATTAGTAGGGTGCCTTCATGTGCGCTTTGCTTAGGGTGGAGACATCGGGCCATTTCGTCCCACACTTTTATTTTAATTTTTTTGTTTTGTTCAGAAGCGCGTGAAAGAGCTTGTCCCGGCACGCGTTTGTGGCGCTGACTGTGCTATGGCGACATTTTGTTTTCGTCGATTTATTTGTATTTTACCCGTGAGCGCGTTCTGTCGACATCGGGTACTACGAAGGGTGGCATCACCCTAAGCAGAAGGACATTGAGGCATATTAGGATATCTCTGTTCAACCCTGCACGATTTAAGGGTGCTTACGAGCCACGCCTGTAGCGTATGCAAGCGTTTCTCCACGCGCGCTAACATAGCACACACACACAAAAAAATATAGAATCAACAAAAGTATCGCCTTCAGAGCCTTATCAGGCCTTTCGCTAGGAGTCTACTGATGACTATTTACACTTTTTTGCAACGTTCAAAAAGTGCCGACCAACGGAGCCATCAATTGTAATTCTGTTGTGCCTATGTTTATACAGCGGGAAGTTAGTCAGCTCTGAGGGCATCTGGTGTCTTCGTTGGAAATGAAAGCCAGTGCAGTATACCGCTGATTGTCTGACGACTTTAAAGGGGCAGTGCAATGATTTTAATGTTGCAATGTTTGGCAGTTTGCATTTTTTATATTGTTTATCCAAGCCCTATGATCCAAAAACGCGTCACCGTTTCCCGAAAAACTGCTATTCTGCTGCGTAATCGCAAAGCAAAAAACGAATTATTTGCCGATCTGCAGCCGCCTGTCGGGGTTACGGGAACTAAAATGACACCGTCTCTGGGGGATACGCGGAAGTCAACAAAACCTGTCCCCCTCCGCTGCTACACTCGCCGTCAGCCCCGTGGCGAACCGTCCTTTGTGTCGATCACTCGCCGCGACCTTCGACGAGGCTAATCCTTTAAAAGTCGTCAATCGCGGAGGAAGCGGCTGGTCTCTGTAAAGAGGACCCAAGGGAAACTACGTGAACCCCCAGAGTACGTCACTCGAAAGTCGACGTGGAGAGTAGAGAGGCACTTTGACCTTCGATTTGTTTCATTTTTTTTTAATTAAGAACTAGCGCTCGCAAGAAAATACGGTTTTCTGCTTTTTGTTCCATAGGTGACGCAGATTAATTTCCGCAGTTTATTGGCCAAAGTCTGAAAATTGTTGCACAGCTCCTTTAACGTGCATCACGCAATAGTGATTCATGACAGCGCGCCGGTACGATGCTCATCCAGATTGAAACGGGCAGAGGCGGTGGATTGAATCCACGATCAGTGAGCTTCACAGCGTGAGCTTTCGCTACACGTGCTACCGATCCACGAGCAACGAGACATCGCGGTCGAATTCGAGCCCGAGAAAAAAACAACAACAGCAACAGCAAGAAAATCTCCTGTTTGAGGCATTTAGTACTAGTGTCGCCATCTCGTTTAACAAGTTGGAAATAAAATTAACAGGGTGATTTTATTTACACAAATACGCAAATACAACAATATTTTGCTTTCTCGTCATGGTCTTAAAATTAAGATTAGAGGCACCCCTAGTACGTACGGCCAAGCGTTTTGTCACGTTTGTCTTCTAAATAATTGTATTTTCAAAAATGCCTCAAAACGCGCCGAAAACAGTCAAAATGGTCATATTTCTGGATTTTATTAAAAATCTCCAGCGCTCTAAAAGAAAAATCCAAGGGCCGTACAACCTTCATTACGTTATCATAAGTAACCTCCAAAAGAATGAATACTATCGTGTATTCCTGAAACTCAGGTTTGTGTAGCGAAATTTGCCCATTGAGTGACGAGCGGTTGAATCCCCCTTAATGCTCGCGTGTGCTTGCTATCAGGTAGGCGCAACATCTGGAACCCGGAGCCATTGCCGGACTGACAACCATCAAAATACAAGCAAAACATAGTATTAAGGACGACCATAAGCGTCTTATGTTCGTCCATAATACTACGGACCGTTTCTTACGGTATGTAAACCGTAAGGCAAGGTAGTCCATAAACCCTAACACACGTGTGGTCGTCTAGCAGATCATATTACACGTATTTTTCATAGACCTTAAGGCACACATGGTGGTCTGTAGACCGTAAGACAGATATGCTTGTCCATAGACCTTAAGACACTATGGTCGTTCATTGACTCTAAAACAGTTATGGTCGTCCATAGCGAGAAGTGTTCTGTTGTTATTTCGGTGGGAACCCCGAGCGATGCTGCACGGACAACAGGCATACATTTCTCTCGTGTCTTGTTTGCAGTACGAGCTCGGCACGAGCCTGGAGCGGAACTTCATCGATCCACTGGAACGCGAGCTGCGCCGCGTCCGGCGACACGAGTGCGTCGACGAGTTCCTGCTCCACTCCAAGCAGTGGCGGATCCTCGCTCGGCAGCTGGACAATGAACGAGGCTTGAATGACGTCGCCACCCATGTGATGCATCTTGATCCACAAATAGGGACGGTGCCTTGAGCAGGTCTGCGACTGGCGTGTTTTGCCTCCTATTCCGCCCTTCCATGGAAAGTGTTCTGGAAGTGGCAACAAACGACGTCACCAAATCCGTAATTTTAAGGCCTGTTCACACATGCAGCGGAGCGCAGAAGCATAGCGCTGACCTTGCACTAAGCGCGTGCTGACGGGAGCGTTCACCAGCTTTGTATCGCACCGTCAGAACTGTTGCTCATGGCAGATGATAAGTAGCTGATGACACGTGAGCAGCGCTTTTTCAGCGCTTCGCTGCATGTGTGAACCGGCCTTTATGCATTCCGGATGTCGCGATCCTGGCGGATGGGCGTAGTAGTCGTGAAAACAAAAGCCGGAGAGAATACGAGCGTCGCAGCCGTCGAAGCATCTCAACACGTGGCTGCCGAAGTTCACATGGACTGCCAAGCTGGAGAGCAACCTGCAGCGGCACAGGCGTCTTCCACATCCACCACTGCTGTTCTAGCCTCGTTTCACTAGAGCGACAAACACTGATTTTTGTCCGGCAACACAATAAATTTCTGTATCGCTGACGCTGTTGCAGTGTAACGACCAACAACCCCGACAAACGCCAAAAAGCGCTGACGAACCATAGCCTTCTTCCAAAACTCGAAGTGCGCCATCGCGGCGAAATGCCACGCAGTGCACTCTGGGAACTAGTTGGCCACTCAGTTTCGGTTTCGATTGAGGAGCTTCAATTCATGCTATCACGTCGTGACCGAATACGCTGCTGGCATTTTCGATTGTCCGACTTCCCACGAATGTACAATACTCTAAGCATTTTCGAACGAGACAGAAGGAAGACCGGGGCACTTTTCTTGGTTCCCGACATGCCGGATATTGTGCCTGCGTATGCAAACGTAGTAAGACGTGACTTAGTCCGTTACCGCAATCTTGTATCTTTGATCTCACTTTCAATAACCCTGCGTAGTACCAGTGAACAACAATTGAAATTTGGTAACTTTGAGCCCTACTCGTATTTTTTTGCCAAACGTCCGCTTCGTGTTACTTCATTGATGACAAAACAAGCCGATCCTCACAGGATACTCAGAGTTGAGCTAAACGTTGGCGCATCAACTTTTAAGGAAACGCAATAAATTCACACTCACTACTGCACAAAAGTTAATATTAAGTCCTCCACGTATCATCATATTTCTCCCACTAAATTTTTATGCGGATTGGAGATTAAGTTTTCGCAAACTCCGAGATCGGCTAGCTACGACGGAGTCCCTAACAAGCGTGCCCTACTCCTCGCCAAGCCTTTTTGAAGGAGCCTTTACCGACGCCCCATATCTGTGTCTGAACGGTGGTTCTGAAATTTTCTCGGCATATTCACGTCACAAAGAACGCAAACATATAACAAATCATATGGCCAATGGCAAACGCCAAATGCGCTTGAAATTCTTTAGTTCATTTGGCGCACCGCACAGGGGTTCACGGCGTATAGGTGCTGTCCGCCGAACTGTGCGACATTCTTCGCGCACGTGCTCAAATGTAGCTTTCTTCAAAACGGTTTGTATGCTAGAATTTGCCTATATAATTGCAGGATAAGTTTATGCGATATTAAATTAGTCGAATCCAAGCGTGTAGGGACTTCACTTCGTACAGTGCTGCGGGTCAGTACAGCTATAAAGGGATAAGAAGTGTTCAATTTTAGCTTTTCAACGGCGTCTCCCAGTTTTACTTAGCGTACTCGGGAGTATTAAAAAAAGTTAGTTAAAAAGTAATTTTGTCAATGAACGCGTAAAGCAAGTAAGAAACCTGCTTACCAGTGACACTAATGTAAATTTGCGAGACCGGTGTACACGAGCGTATTGGTTGTTACAGCGTGTGAACTCGTGCACAAGCAAGATCCCCGAGGTTCGCAGCGTCGAGATTCCTAGCACTGGCTCGTCCACGCATCTCGAAACGCTAACAGGAAGGCTCTAGTACAAAACTAAACAAGCATGTGTTGAGACAAGCTTTACGTATGGTTGGGGCTTGTGCTGAGGCTTCGAGGTTTAGCCATTTATGTTAGTTTAGAGACCCTAAACTAGGCGCTTGGGACCAGGAAACATGAGATAACGGCTGTTTATTATTCATATACGCTCTGCGTATGACCTCTTCTCGACGTGTCAATCGAAACCGAAACCATGCCGCTCTCCACCCTGGCCAACAAATTCCCAGAGTACAACGCCCGCAGTGTTGCTCGCAGGGATTTATGGAAGTAGTCTATTGACGACGGACAAGTCTTTGTTTGTGGTTGGACTTGAAGCTGCCACAAGCAGTCCCACCGAGGAACATCTCTTGGAGACAAACTTATCCTCCTCGCCCCCTTGTACCTTTTGTTGCCTCTCTTCCCACCCTTCTACCCTTCCTCCAGTTGCTCCTGTGGCTCGCTCCGCCGCGCGACCTTCAGAGAAGGCTTTGACGGCCACTGATCGTTCCCTCAGTTCCCGTCCCTCGATTGCTTGTAGTGGTCGTGGCTTGCTTGCTGGCGGTCGTGTTACGAAAGGCAATTTGTTGTGGCTGGTTTCGCTTGCGAAAACCTGTTGCGTGAGGTGATGCTTCAAGACGCCGAGGTCTACGCCCCTGCTTCAGGATGGATACACCGACGTTCGAGGACTGACCAAAGTTAGACCGCTCATCACGAAGTAGGACCCGATGTTTCGGCAAGGCATTCCGGCAGACGAGAGTCTTGTCATCATGTTCTGTGATAATCGGGATGCCATAAGTCCCCCTAAAAACGCCCGCCATCGATCATTTAGATATAAACTTATAAACATTCTAAGAGTCGGCGTGAAATTCCGTGGTGGTCACCTAGAATGCGTCGAACGACCCCAAAAAAGGAACGATTCGGCAATTCTAGTTAGGTGAAAGTTTGGTGTCGATTGTGACGACTGTTTGCGGAAAGTAGCCAACGGCAAACGAACACTAGCGGAAGCCTTAATCAAGCAATGAAGTAATCGTCTCCACTGTCACCGCGTTTGTCGGCGTGTTTTACGCCCAAAGAGAAAAACACGAAAACCGGGTCGCCAGACTCTGTCTGAGTATCTTGAAGTGTGTTTCTTTTTGTGGTGAAATTTAGTCCCACTATGAAACATGTTTCCTTGTCCCCGTGTTCTGCGTCGTGTCCGCCGGGCGGGACGGCGGACTCCCACAAACAGGCTGTCTGTTGATGTTTTTCGTCGCTCTTCGTCGTGTGCATGTCGCTGTCGTCTATGGCTGTTTGTTATAATAGTGGGACGCGGCTCTTGCGACAACACCAGGATCGCGGCCGGCGAGAGCATGACACTTTTATGACGTCATGAGGTGGAAATCTGGGGACCACTTTTTGACGCGGTAAACTCGCCGGTCGGAGATACGTTCCAGACACCGTAATATTGGTTGCTTGCACTACACCAGGGCTTAAGATAGTCAGGTGGGGAAACGACCACTGAAACCTGCCGTAGAGGTGCGACCACAGTGGGTCCTTCTGACGGCTTCGATTGGTAGGTGCCTCCACCTTATGATAGGTGGCGCGGAGGCATTCGGAAGGTGATGGACCCAAGTTTGTATGGAACTCTACAAGAAAACGGCACCGCGTCAATAATATTCTTTAAGTTTAGAGTATCATTTACTTTATCCCGGCGAAAGAAAATTAGCACACGATTATATATTATTATTTTTCTGAACTTCGACGCACTTTGTTCTTGTTTTATCTTCAGTTTTTATTATTTATTTGGCTGAGTGAAATGTTCATGCAGTGTCAATTCATGTAGAAAACGTGGGCGTCGTTTTTGGCTGTCAAGCGTCGTCTCCAATTACCGATGTCGAGGATCATCTCCAAGGAAGAACAGGCCTTAGACGGTGTCTGAAGACTGTCTTTTGAATGCTGTATTAGCAGTGCGACTCTGGCCTAAGAGCACGCCAACGAAACATCTCATCGTCAATATCTCCGGAATTCTAAGAAGCTAAACACCCGCTCCCGCCCCCGCCCCCCCCCCCCCCCCCGGCCCTCCCCCTCCCCCCAAAGGCTCATGTTCGGCGTTAGCGTCTGGCACAGCCACACGGCTCAAGCGTCCCGTCTGCGATCGTACGTCCCGCCATCATTCGGCTGCTGCGGCGTAGGGATTTCACGCTTTTGGTTTCAAACTTCTCACTCGGGTAAGTTTGTAGTGTGACATTTTGATTCCCTTAATGCACGTCCTTCGGTCAGCTCTCTAAAAATATTTAGCTCAATCCGTTCAAAGACCTATTTACGCGGTCTCTTGATACTGCCATCTATCCCTTTGATTCCCACTGTAGTGTGAAGGCGGACCGCTGGCTACAAACCACGTTGAACTAAAACTTACCTTGCTTGCACGTAAACAGCGGGAGCTCATAAGCCATATCGCCGAGCACATGCGCAGGCGGAGTGGAATAGACGCCATCGACGCATTCACGACACGGCTCAGCTGACTTCTCAGATTGCCTTCATTTTGTAACGCTGCAAGTGCCCAAGTTGTTTTAGCTTGCAATGTAACAATACAAGTAAAACTGCACCTATTTCTTAAATACAAGTTTTTTTAGAGCGAAGCTCTAAAAAAACCTTCAAACTTGGTGTGCTGCGATTTCTTATTGCTTTCAAAATAGAAATCGACCGCGTATCGTCATGATTTGGGGATTTCTAGGATGCTTAGAACCAGCGGAGTAAGTTGTCGAGAAGCGCAATGCGTATCGCACTCATGACGTGAATAGCTCTCGCATGGTCAAGGGTACTGTAGTTGCGAGCCTTTCCGCTGGGTGGCGTCAATGCGTGACAGTCTTGCTTAGTAGTAATATCCGAGGACTGTGCACCCTATGGCCTACACATAGCTTGCCCGTAGGGTCATCTGTGGCAACGCCTCCTGTACTAAAATGCCTGTCAGGTGGCTGGCTGTCCCATTGCGGCCGGTCTGCCATCGTGTTGTAGCCCAACGCCACGAAATGGCGCTGCCTCCGACACTTTTTTCAGTTGTCCTGAGAGCTTCAAAAGATACGAGGTCGAAACCAGAGGACTACTTCGAGTAAGCATATAGTGTTGCAGAGGAGTGGACTTGAGACACAAGGAGAGGCTCTGAGAACCAGCTATTGAAGCTTGGAGCTAACTAGGCTTAGCGAAGATTTGAGTATCACCTGGGAGAGCCTACCTCCGCTAATAATGGCAACTATGAAGGTCCAGGAGTTAAAAAAGAGTTAAAAGCACGCGGACTTTCTACCGTCGGCAACAAGAGCGAACTTATGGAACGCTTTCAAGCTCTTACGGCACCTCCTACTGCTACAACTGCCGATGTCCAGGGTAACATCCCCCCTGTGGAGCGCTTGGGCAGCCCTGTTGGATTTGCCGAGGACAAGCTGGGCACGAGGAGCTCTGCGACAACGGGCAAAGACGAAACTGAAGAGTATGTGGACTGCTTTGCCGAGCTCTCAAGCTCCGGGACCACAGCTAACTTAAAAGTGGTCCAGGACATACCTCTGCCGGCTGCTCAAAGTCTGCCAGTGAACACCGAAGCCCAGGACAGGCTGGAATTCCATCCTTTCATGGAATCTACTCAAGTTGACCCGGTCCTGGACTATGGGCAGACTGCCAGGGTTACTGCAAACCTATATCAGAACAGTGGTGCAGATGAAAACCTGCATTATTCCTGCGTGCCGTGCTCCACAGACATTGCTGTAGCAGAGAGAATCCAGAAGGACAATGACAGTAACATGTCATTGGCAAGCTGCTTACAACGTGAGGTACTGCTTTTGGACACGGGTTCAACAGGAGAGACCACAAGCTATAACGGCAATATCTGCACTTCACTCGAGTGTTCGCAAAGACCGTATCAAGATAGGATCGAAAAGCTCGAAAATCAGATGCACAAGTTGACCAACCGTCTGCAGCAAGCGGACGATGGCAGAATAACAAGTGAGCTGGTGGCACAGCGGTTGCAGAGGCTTGAAATGAAGTGGCAAGAACAGGAACAAGGACGGGAAACACTGGTGAGTTTGATCACCAGATGTGAAGGACTTGAAGCAAGGCTCAACAAGCTACAGAATTCTCAGATAGAAGATCTGCATGTGGCGCCGCTGACAAATCCCTGCAACAACGAAGGGGTGTGCTCTACCTCGACACTCCCAATCAACAGACCCTTGACGGACACCCTGGAGAGAAAAAGCGTGGAAAATGCGCATGACGGTAAACCACCCGTCGTCAAGTCAAGCGCTAACGACCCGGGCCCAAGATGTGATTCTGACATCGCTCAACCAGCGTACAGTGAGGAAGAAATAAGACGACAATCTCTCCCATTGGCTTTAGGTACAACCAAGCAGGCGCGCGCAACTGATATGGTCATCAGTGAACCCTCGACAAGTTGTAAAACAACCACCCAGCCAATTATACGACCACCGTGTGGGGTACTACGGGAGGTATTGATTGCTGGAGACCACAATGTAGGGCTGTTTGCCCCGGCCTTTCACGGTGAAATGAAAGATGACCAAAGCTTTGAAATCTTGATGAACAGAAGAGCGACCACGGCAACAGTTCACGCAATGATCGAGGAATATGAAAAACAGGCAAGGAGAATTCCAAGGATGTACATTGTACATGTTGGGATCAACGACCTCTTGCTGGGACATCAACCGGATGCCATCGTGGAGGGCCTCGAAAACAAATGGGGCAAGAGGCAAGGGGCCTTAACGGTTTGCTCCATTCCTGAAGTTACGTCCAGGGGCAAAGAGATACAAGCGGCAGCTATGCTGTTAAATGCAAAGCTCAGAAAAATGTGCAGGAAAATACGAGCCAAGTACGTTGACTTCACTCAGGACCTAGCAATCAATGCCGCCATGAAAAAAGACGGGATGCATTACAACCGCCAAGGTATACGGATAGTGACAAACCGCTTGGCGGAGATAGCGCAGAATTTTTTAGGCGATCGGAGGAAGAAGAGGATCAACACAGGAAGCCATCAGTATTACAAGCAGAAAGAACAAGAAAGCTTGACTCAATATGCAGACGTGGGACCTCAGCATGTACGCCAAAAGGGCTTGAAAGACAGACAGGTGCACGACAGCGAACCGGAAGCCCCATCGTCCTACAAAGAGAACTGGAGGCGGCACTCTCCACGACTGAGCCTCAAGCCGGGAACCAAGGGTCAGACAGATTGGCCACGAATGGAACGTTCCCCGCCTCAGGCTTTATCACACCTAGAAAGGAATGCGTCCACGGTGGGACAGCAACCACACACCGAAGGAACCCCGGTGTTCTCGGTACCATCGTGGCTCCATCCCGGACAGATACAGCAAGTAAAAGGCATGAACGTGCCGTGGGTAGGGATGCCGGACAAACTGCCAATCAATATGGCACCTGTGCTGAGCTCGAGTATGCCAGGGTACTCTCCGTTGGCTCCTCCTCAATGGCTACACGCCATGGTGGCACAGGCTGTGTGGCGTCAACTGGAGGCCAACGCACAGGAGCAAGGCAGTTAGAGTTATACAGACGCTTTAAGGACGGTAGGGAGGTGAAGGGCAGAGGCGGAAAGCGCACTCGGCGGAAGCACCGAAACCAGGCGACGGAGAAGGTTGGGTTCCTAAACCTCCAGGGAGCAAGAAGAGAGCAAAAATGGCAGGAATTATATCAAGCAATGAACACTGAGAGTATGGTCCTCTATGGGGTGGCTGAGACACATCTCCGCGACCTTGAGGAACCACCTATCCATCCTGAGTGGCACTGGACCGGGTGCAACCGCCAGGAAGGTCAACGTAGAGGAGGGGGGTGGGGATCCTATGGCGCAGTTCGTCATCGTGGCAGCGAGTAAACAGGACCTGCCAAGACCACCTCTGGGTGACGGGAGAACTGTTGAAGTCTCCAGTGGCAGTGTGCGTGACCTATCTTGCGGTGGGAAGTGCGCGGGAGGATGAGAATCAGGCCATTATGTCATGTATTGTAAAGGATGCAATGGACATTGGGGGAGGCAGAAGTATCTTAATAATGGGGGATTTTAACGGACATATCGCAGAATTAGACGGGTGGGAGGACAGTAATGGGCGGCGACTCCTAAAGATAGCTGAAGAGTTGCAACTCGAGGTGGTCAATCTACGACCAACATGCGAAGGGCAGTACACATGGTGCGCACGAGGAAGTAAAACCTGCATCGACTATGCTCTCGTATCTCACGAGCTCGGAAAAAATATTACACAAGTACATGTAGATGAAGAAGGCGATCACAGTGTTGGTAGCGATCATAATCGTTTGAGGCTGGACTTCAGCAAAGCCACCTGGAGAAAAACAAAAAAGCGGTACGAGATCCCCAGGCGATCATACTTGACTGAGGGGGCAGTTGAGTGCGTAATGAAGAGTTTTGAAAAAAGCGACAGCAGAATGCGGGCAGCTGGATATCGAGACTACATCACAGTGCTTAAAGACCTCATCGAGCGACACACACCGAAAATATTAATCAAACGTAGACACCGTAAGAGATGGTGGGACGTTGAAGTGAAGTCCGCCATTCATGCCCGCCAAGAAGCTAACAGGTGTCATCGATTGACACTCCGCTCTGGGCTCGAAGAAGAGATTGGTGAGAAATGGGAGGTGTATCAGATTCGCAAGAGATATGCTAAACAACTCATCCAGCAGAAGATAACAACTGCAGATCTGGCGACCGTCAAAGATATCCGGTGCAGCGGCAAAGACGCACCGAGGAAGTTTTGGGCCTACCTTGGGTCCTTAGATGGCAGAGCTCAGGAAAACACTATTGTCGACGAGGTCACTGGGGAGGTACCTAACGACCTTGGCACCCACTTGACGAACTACCTGAAGGAGACCTTTGTCTCCGAAGAGCCGGCAGCTCCCCAACTAGACTGGCCGACGACACACACAGAAGAACATTCTCAGGAAGAGGTCGTAGGCTGGGTGACAATTCTTCGAGCACTGACGCACCTGAAGACATCTACCTCCCAGGGTCTAGACGGGATCCCAGCTTCTTGTCTCAAATCCATGGGAAAGGACTCCATGGAACAACTGGCAGCGATCTTCAGTGCAATCTTCTGCGGCGCAGAGCCTCTGCCACAAGACTGGCGACTTGGCCGGGTTGTCCTGATCCCAAAGAAGGGTGGAAACCGAAAACACCTTCGGGACTATCGGCCACTAACAGTGACTTCCACGGTATACCGAGTCTTCGCGCGTATCGTGAAAGAAAATATGGCGACATGGGCAGAGGGGAATGGGGTGCTCACAGAGCTCCAGGGAGGTTTCCGTCGGGATCGCCGACTGGAAGATAACCTCTTTACGATCACCCAATGTATTGAGGTTGCGCGTAAAGAAGAAAGAAGTCTGCTGTGCTGCTTTCTTGATATCGCCAAGGCCTATGACAGTGTGCCTCATGACCTACTGATTCTGTACCTAGAAGAGCTTGGTCTTCCGCACCAGTGGTTAACGCTCATCCGACGTCTGTATTCCGGCAACACGGTGAAAACGGAGCTAAATGGTGCCAAATCAGAAGAAGTGACGGTGACAAGGGGTCTCCGACAAGGCTGTCCGCTTTCACCGCTCTTGTACATCCTCTATGTGTCGGGACTGGAGAGGCGCCTGATTCAGTCTGGAATCGGGTTCTCATTGGTGCATTTAGAGGAAGGCGAGGAGGTAAATTGGGTACTGCCGGGTCTTACATTTGCGGACGACATTGTACTGATGGCGGAGACTGCAGAAGACTTACAGAAACTGTTATACATTTGCGATGAGGAGGCGGTTGCGCGAGGCCTTCGCTTTAACAACAAAAAGTCGGCAGTGTTGCAGCTGGTTGGACCTCAAGAGCCTAATTTAGGTAACTGCGTGCTGAATGGCGAAAAAATCCCCGAGCAAGACACTTACAGGTACCTCGGTATTACACTCACCAATAAGCAAGAGTACTTGGCCGAGCACCATCTACATCTCCGACAGGCAGCTACACGAGGCACCAACGTTCTTCGCAAACGAAACTTATGGAGCTG
>JAZHYW010007371.1:0-47696 GCA_037355805.1 Ixodes ricinus
AAAAAAAGTGCAACTGGAAATGGTTGGCGTGTAAAGACAAGTGACGTGAACTATGTATGTTCTTACATAGTTTATGGAAGTCATGCCGCATTCTCATTAACACTTTGGTGATGTGCGGATTTTTCATTTCTTTATTTTCACACTCTGGGGTCCGAGTGTGAAAATGTGGGAGGTGGTTCCAATAGACCGATCTCGCCGTGCATGTGGCGCATGCATGACGCCGCCATAACCTTAGCAGGAGGCAGGTGGCCGAGTGGTCTAGCGCACACCAGCTCGGAGCACGGGGAGCGAAAGCTCGTGCTGCAGAACCCAGGAATCCTGAGTTCAATCCCCACCCCTCCCCGTTTCGATCTGGATGAGCATCGTACCGGCGTCAGTCCTGTACCGCTACTGCATGATGCTCGTTAAAGACCCCAGGCTAGCGGTTGTAACACACTGGCTACATTTCCCATCTACAGCGAGTGACTCGTTGCAACTTTGAAGTGGCTGACCAACTACACGCTGTCTAAATATCCACACAACCCCAATTATTATTATTACACAGCGGCAGCGAGGTTATCCCACATGCAGAAAGATGTTTGCCCCATGCATTGCAGCAGCTTAGCAAAACTGGCTGGTGTGATTCTGTGTTCTTGGGATGAAGTCAAAATGGATGTTTGTTCAACATGCTAGTGTCCCATCCATGCGACTGCGAGATGACATGTACGATGCACGATGAAATGACCGTAAAATACCTCAGAAGTGTCCACTTCCTTCAAGCGCCCACTATTAACATTTCCCAAACTTGGGAACTCTGCAAATCATACCTTAAGCGCCCGATATTGGACTGGAAAAGTGCACGTGTCTAGATTAACCCAGTTTTGAATGAGCTGTAGGTGTGTTTAGACAGTGGGATGTGTTCGCCTCTAGGAGCATTTTGTGTCTCCACTGTAGATGAACATTTTGGCCAGTGCAGTATGCCCGCTAACTTGGGACCTTTAATGTGCATCACGCAATAGCAATTACGCAAATGTATGCCGGTACGATGCGTACCCACATCGAAACGGGTGGGGTTGAACCCAGGGTTCTACAGTACGAGCATTCGCTCCACATGCTGAGCTGTGGCACATCGACACACTCGGCCAAAGATCCCCGACTAGAGTGAAAATGAATGATCACGTGCCTACGGCTCCCCTTCACAAGAACAGTTTGTTGCTTCACTTCATGCCATCCTGGGCATCCCAGCGTACACTACACATGGCAATGAATCCCGTCGACATGTGGTCCTGTCCGCTTTAAGGGGGACACTACCCAGAAAAAACAATTTCTGCAAAAAAAGTTAATTTTGAAGAATGTCATATTTACACCCACCAACATGTAGAGCAGAGAGTATTCCCAGAAAGTTTCATTAGCTTACACTGCATAGTTCATTTCTTATAAATTATTTTCGGTCCCCCAATGCTAAAGAAAAGGTAGGGGTGGGAGCACTTTGAACACATTTTTCTCCATTCCACTTTTGGGCACAAATTTCCCTTTAGGGAAAATATCGTTTTGTTATTACATAACTTGGATTCATTTTTATCAGGTTTTCTGGGGTGAAATTTTAAGGGGAAGATAACTTTGAGCTTGTATTTTTTATTTTTGTCATTTTTCTAGCTCAAGAACTAAAATTTTGAACAGAGGATGGAAATCTAAAAAAACAGTATTTGTGTTTATGTGGTTTTTTGTCATGAAAGATGGTATAAGATAGAAATATAGCTCCATAGGTATCTGCCCTGAACTGTCCTAAAGCAATATAATGCATAAAAACGACAAATTTATAAGCAATTTCAAAACAATAATTTTCCTACGCAGACACGCCCACTTTCATCTTTGAACATCTGCAATTTTTTTTGTAGTTCACCCAGGTTAACAAAATTTGGCAGAAATGTTCTCAACATGAACAGAGACAAGCCCTGTAAAAATCATTTAAATCAGACGAGTGGTTCAAAAATTCACTTTTTTGGGTAGTGTCCCCCCTTAACATGGAACAATCCACTGAAATTATCATGTTGAAGTAGATTCTTAACTGGGTATACTTTCTCCCGTGCAACCTTTCTTTTGCACTTCAGAAAATTTAAAAGACTATGTAGTGGTTGGACTTTGTTGATAGATTGGGGACAAAGAAGAGGAGGAAATAAAGGTGGAGAACAGTGATGGTCGCCATTGCTTGGCTCCAGTCTCTGTCGCCTTTCTGATCATTATTCACCACTTCAAC
Organism: Ixodes ricinus; assembly: GCA_037355805.1. Taxonomy (NCBI): domain Eukaryota; kingdom Metazoa; phylum Arthropoda; class Arachnida; order Ixodida; family Ixodidae; genus Ixodes; species Ixodes ricinus. Next base: position 2,237 of record JAZHYW010007371.1, read on the forward strand.
AACTCTACATTGGCGACGAGGGTGTTGCCGATTGTCGCCAGCTACAACTCCGGCAAGTTATCACCTTCCAAATCCTCAGCACACCGCTGCTGTTCCAACTCCTCTTCCCTCCTTTGATTTGGACGCCATTGACGAAAGCAACATCGGCTCGGAATGACAAAAATGGTTAGCATGCTTTGAAAACTTCCTAACTGCCTTCGATGTGAAAGACAACGCTCGAAAGCGATCACTTCTACTCCACTATGCTGGGGAACGGGTCTACGACATCTCCGAGACCCTCCATGACCTACAAATTGGCTCAACATCAAGCCAAGCGTCGACATCCACACCATCCGCAAGCAGTAATCCCTACCAAGTTCTCAAAGACAAGCTTAACGCCTACTTCAACCCATGCAGTGAACACGGCGCTTGAAATTTTTCAATTTTGCCAGGCAAGACAACTAGAGAGCGAATCCATAGGCCAGTTCTGCGTCCGTCTTCGGCTTCTTGCTCGTCACTGCGAGTTCAGAAATACTGACGTCGAAGTCAACCAGATCATCTTCGCAACAACGTCCTCACGCCTGCGATGTGATGCTCTCAGGTTAGACTTGGACCTGTCATCACTTTTAAAGCACGCCCAGGTTCTTGAAGATGTTAATCGAGCAACAAAAACCATGGAAGAATCGAATAGCGCAACAATTCAGGCTGTCACTAAGCAACATCGCAACGCCTTGGGGAACTTTCGGCCAAGAAATGAACAACGATTTCCCCACTTCTCTACATGTCTAGAGCCGGGACGTAGCTCGCAACAACATACGTACCCCTCCCCGTTCCAGTGCTTCCACTGTGGTGGTAACTGGCCCCATGAGGGAGGGCAAGCAAATTGCCCTGCAAAATCCTCCTGCTGCAAAACACGTGGCAGGAGGGGCCACTACAGCAAGGTCTGCAAATCAGCACACAAACCGATATTTCAGATCTCGCGTGATTCTGACTCCGACGAGAGCGTATGCGCTGTGGGAACTGTCTCACGGATATTTGAACAAGGAGTCCCGCAAGCTTGTTTAAATGTCAACAACACCCCTGTAAACTTTCTAATTGACGCAGGTGCCTCAGTATCAATCATCGGGACCCATACCCTAACAAAACTTGGTGCAACCGCTAAGCTTCAACAGACAGAAGTTATAATCTGTGCGTACGGGTCTATGGTCTAACACCCCCTTACCCATCATTGGACAACTCAGTGTCACGTTATACACAAAGACAACCACACAACGGAAGACCTGTTTGTAATGGAAGGTGCCATGAAATCACTGCTAAGCTTCGCGGCTGCCAGCGGACTAGATCTCGTCAAAATAACATATGCCGTTGAACTGTGCACCAACACGGATATGTCTCCAAGTCCTACCGAGTCACCACTTATTGCTTTTCCTGATTTGTGTGATGGCGTTGGAAAACTCAAGAATTACCAAGTGCACCTTCATATTGACGAAAACGTCCTTCCGGTTGTCCAACCACACAGACGCATCCCGCTTGCTCTGCGAAGCAAAGTAGAAGAGAAGATCAATCAGCTTCTGGCCCTTGACATTATTGAAGAAGCATCAGGACCCACTCCATGGATATCTCCAGTCGTCATTGTGCCTAAACCACAAAACCCAGAGGACATTCGATCATGCATTGATATGAGATGTGCAAACCGCGCAATCCTTCGAGAGCGACACGTTTGCCCCACCATTGATGACATCATAGCAATGTTGAATGGGGCAGAACTTTTCACGAAACTGGATTTAAAAGACGGATACCATCAACTAGAGCTTGACAATGACTCTAGAGTAGTTACTACCTTTGCAACTCGCAACAAACTTTACTGCTACAAACGGCTCATGTTTGGAATCAATGCAGCAGCCGAAATATTCCAGGAAATCATTAGGCAAGTTCTAAATGGAATATCTCATGTGCTCAACATCAGTGATGACATACTCGTATTTGGCAAGACGAAAAAAGAACACGACCATGCTCTAGAGTCCACACTCCAGAGTTTGAGAAAGTCGGGCCTCACGGTCAACCCCAAAAAATGCCTCTTCGCGCAGAAAGAGCTCTGCTTCTTTGGGCACATCTTCTTTGCTTCCGGCATCACAGCAGACCCTATAAAAACTGAAGCATTTAAAAAAATGCCTGTCCCTACCAACGCACATGAAGTGTGAAGCCTCCTTGGCACTGTCAGCTACAGTCGGCACTTCCTACCTAACCTTGCTAATCTCACACACCCACTTCGTCTTCTCACCAAAAAGAATGCTAAATGGGAATGGGGCCCAACAGAGCAAGCTGCCTCCGAGGCCCTGAAAGAAAACATATCTGGAACGTTCAGAACCTCGTTTTTTCTGACGGCACAAAAGAAATCATCCTCACGGTTGACGCGTCTCCTATTGGCCTCGGCGCCATCCTAGCTCAGAAAGGAGGCGGAAGTACTGAGATCGTCGCCTATGCCAGTCGCGCTTCGACTTCCACCGAACCCCAATACTCTCAGATTGAACGTGAACTGCTTGCAGTAGTGTGGGGAACGGAACATTTTCATCTCTACCTTTATGTCAACGTATTCCTCCTTCGCAGAAACAACAAACCACTTGTGTCCATTCTCACCAATCCACGAGCTTCTCCTTCTGCACGAATGGAGCGTCTCGCGTTAAGGATACAGCAGTATAATTTCAGGGTGGAACACACACGTGGAACTAGCAATCCTTCAGACTACCTTTCTCACCACCCCTTGCCAAACTGCCCCGCCGATGCTATTCTGGCTCGCACCACCGACGCATATGTCAACTTCATTGCCAAAAACCTTGTTCCAAAAGCCATGACTTGTGCGGAAGTGGTTGCTGCCACCGCTGTAGATCCACATCTACAGCAAGTAATTGCTGCCCTCAAGAATCCTGCCAACTAGAGCAACCCATCGCTGAGATTTTGCATCAATACAACACGAGCTCTCTCTGACAGACAGCGGTCTACTGCTGAAAGGCAATCGCCTCGGCTTACCTGCTGCTCTCCAACAACGAGCAATATTCCTTGCACATGCTGGCCACCAGGAGACAACCAAAACGAAAGCTCTCATGAAGCAAAAAATTTGGTTTCCACACTGAGACAGCATGGTGCAAGCAAGTCTAAAGAACTGCATGGCGTGCCAGGCCACTATCAAGCATCGACAAGCTGAACCCGTCGCCATTCCAGAAAAACCCAACCAGGCTTGGGAAGCCCTCTCACTTGATTTTGGAGGACCGTTCCCTAACGGAAAATACTTAATGGTCCTAGTTGATGATGCTTCGCGATATCCTATCGGGAAGATGTCATCACTCGCGGCACCAACAGTAATTAACAATCTTATGAAGATCTTTAGTATACTTGGAATCCCGAAAATCATCAAGACGGACAATGGACCTCCATTCCAGAGCCACGAGTTCAAAACTTTTGCTCAGTCATTAGGATTCCGCCATCATCGCATTACGCTGTGCTGGCCACAAGCAAATGGTGAAGTTGCGCGGTTTATGCGCACGCTCAAGAGATTCATACAAGCGACGACACTCGGAAACAACAACTGGACCACCAAGTTGAGTAAGTTCTTAATGGCTTACAGGGCAACCCCTCACTCGACAACAGAACACCCTTTGAATTACTCTTCGGGCGACCCATGGGCTACCTGCTTCCAGATTCAACGCACAACAACGCTGAACAGCAGATGTGGCAGCACACAGATCTTACAAATCGCAGAAAACACAAGGTCTACGCAGACGAGCACAGACACGCAAGAACTCACCTCAAGATGGGAGATTTCGTTATCTGCAAGCAAAACCAGACAAATAAGCTGACGCCTCCATATGACCCCAAGCCATCCACAATCACCGAGATCAACGGAGCACGAATCACTGCACGAAGGGGTCAAACAACAATCACTAGGAACTCCAGCTTCTTCAAACCTGTTCCTAGTTGCACAAATCCAAGAAGAAATGAAGAAACTGATGACACAGATGCCACATGGTTCACCACCAATCCAAACAAAATTGACGCTGACAGCACGCCTCAAAACCACCAAGCTCCTGAACCTGATGAACCCTTTGACGTGTTGGGGGAGAAAGAGAGCAGCTGCCTGCTGAAAAACCGGGTCCCTCAGGTGCGGGACTACCAGTTCGTACAAGACGCCCACCAGACAGACTCCGAGACAATGTCTGTAACTAAGTAGAGTTTATTTTGGTTGGACTCTGTTGATAGATTGGGGACAAAGAGGAGGAGGAAATAAAGGTGGAGAACAGTGATGGTCGCCATTGCTTGGCTCCAGTCTCTGCCGCCTTTCTGATCATTATTCACCACTTCAACAACTCTACAGACTACGAAATGATATTGGCCTTGGGATGCAAGAGAACTAGCACATGAAGGCAAGAAACTAGAAACAATTTTCAATTCAATGCAGGGGGTGTCACGACCAAATGTGGCTCAGATTCGACACTGGTTACCTAGTGCTCGATAATAATGGATCATTTTAGAAAATCGACGGTTTTGGATAAAGCACTGCACGGGCTTGGGCTTACCCGAAAGCCCAACCCGCGGGCCAGGCCGGGTAAGACGGTTTTTTCGGTAGGCCTGTGCCGGGCTTTTGACTGCAGGCCCAGGACAGCACCTTGGCGGGCTTGGATCGGGCTCGGGGATGCGGCCCATACCCAATCCAGTGCCGCCAACTTGTGTAAACAGTAGGTCTGGTTTCAGTGTGGAAATAGTACATCTCAGCTTTGTTAAAGCCGTCGTCTTGGCGTCAAAGAAAACATGAGCATAGCTTTACTACGCTGCATATGCTTTCGTAGAACTTTGTCCCCGTGGTATGAGAAATGAAACTCTACTATATATGCAGTCATAATTTATTTTGGGGGAAATCGCTGCACTCTGTAGATCGATAAATTAAAACGCGGCAAGCACGATGATGATAAATACAATATGTCTCTGCTGCATCGCAAGCCGGCACATATTGTTGTTTTCGACTTGCTCCCAAGTGCAGCACGTTGGCCTCTACAATTTGCATCGTGTTTTCGGCATCTCGACACTCAACACAAGTTCGATAGCGTGGCCTTCTATGCTCAAATTGAGGAGCTGAGCACACTGCTATCACAAACGGTTGATGCGCACTGTGAAAGAACATTTAACGCAACACTCGGCGACTCTATCGAGAGCCAAATCCCAGCTCCGCTCGGACGAAACTGGCCATAACTGTTCACATCTCATTCTCGCACAGCTAAGTTCTCGCAACCACCTGCGTGAAATGGTGGGAGTCTCGGAACAAGAAATTTCCACATCCCTCTTTTCTTGGAAAGAAGGTTCTACGTATTTCTACACAAAAACCCAATTCCGGCTCGAGCGGCGTCGCCGTAACTGTGAGGTCACGTGACCCGCAGGATGCCACGGGGAGGAGGACACGAGGGAGGGGTTGAAGGGTGAGGAGAAGAGGAGGGGTATAACGTCCCCTCAGTACCCTTCCATCCTCTCCTCTTCTCCAAATAAGTAAAAAAACAACAATTTTAAGTGTGTGGCCCTGGAAGAAATACTGTTTATTTGTAGAAAGCTGCTTGCGAACCAATTCAGTCTGGAAATAGTTCATCTGACTCGTTAATGCCGTTCAACTCGTCTAGGGGATAAAAAAAGATTGAGGTCGGAGTTGTTTGTTGCCTAGAGGTCTATAGGACAATGAAGTCGTCTACACCACCTTTTGTTATTTATTATTTATAAGGCTAATGTCACTCTCAGGTGTCGAAATTCGACATAGCCCAGTTAAATTTACATGTGCTATTCATCGCTCCGTCAGGTACCGACATGCAAGGAAAAAGGTTGCGTCCATTTCTAACAGTTGCATAAAATCAAGTTTCCCAACACTTTCACACGACAAATTTTAGACGTGACATCGAATTTGGACTTGGGATCGGCCCGGGCCAGTTTAGAAAGGGCTGACCGGGCTGGGCCCGGCTGCAAACACCTGGGCCAGGCTTGGGTAGGGAGCCGACGGCTCCCTAGGCCTGGGCTCAAAGAAGCGGCTCCTGCAGGGCTCCGGTTCAGGACGTTTCAATATAAAAATATGTGCTCAAGTAAGCGTGTCCACTCACTCATCAGAATCACCTAGGAAGACTTTTGGGGAATTTCCTTTTATGTTTATAATATGTACTTACAATCCCCTCATCAGCAGTGGGTGCAATTTCTACCTCAGCTGCATTGTTCCCACGAACAAGGTACCAGTCGGTGGGATGCCAGTGGTACCAAAATTTAGGAGTTTCCATATTTGGCATCAAACTTTTTTTTCAGCAAAATGACCCAGCAGCAAACCAGAATCATTTGTATTGCCCAAGCAACAGCTCTGCTCATGCCACAATGACACGCCACAAAAGCCAGACATTTTCATCACATGAAGCCACTCTCGTGCACTTTTCTCTAAAAAAGTAATCAACTACAATTACTCTTGGTTAAAAATTATTCATACTTGAAAAGTATTTAGTCATTACTTGAAAAAGTAATGTTTACTTTTCCAATTACTTCACATTTTCAATACAGCGGATATATCTATTGGTTTCAAAAGGGGCCTTTCGTACTATTACTGGATTAAAATCGCTGAACTATGAACTACTTCTAATCTACTGATTTTGGCAAACCAGCCTCCTCCTGGAGACTTGCTAAGAGACCTCCTTGGTAGGAAACTTCGTAAAAACAAAGGCTGCCATTAGGAAGGGGAGGGTAAAATATTAACAGTTGTAAAGCAATATTAGTACTTCCAAAAACAATCTGATTACTCTTGCGACTACCTTATAAAATTAGTAAAAATTATAAAAGCTCCAATAGATTACAACTAATTTGTTTACTTGTAATGAGTACCGTACAAGTCTATAAGAAGCATGAGGACAAATCCGTCGGGTCTCTCCCTCGGTGAGTGAATACTGCTTTTAATGGTTGAGCTAATTCAAATAAATAAACGGGAAAAAATTAAATTTTAAGAGTTTACGTGCCAACCAAAATGATGAAGTGCATCTTGCACACCCCAGTGAAGGACTGAGCATTAACTTCCAAGGTATGACCATGATTTGTTACATGGCACATTCTCTGCAATAGGTCTGTCGAATTCCGGCCACCTTGGCCGAGATTCCACTCTTTCCCACCTTTTCAGTAAAGAAGGGTGGACGACTAAGTACAGCTGAGCCAAAGGAGAGGTATCTGGAGAATGAACGGGAACAGCAAAGGTTGCAGCCATCTTTCCCTTCTGTGCACGTCTGTCGGCACAAAGCGAGACACACAGGTGCGTGATCAAACATGAGCAGAGTAGCTTTAATCCCCCTCTCTCTCTTAACGGTTGGACTTGGCGACACGCTCCAGCTCGTCCTTCTTCTTGATGGCGTAGCTGTTGGAAGAGCCCTGGAAATCAGGCAGAAGACACTGTCGTCAGGCTCCCATTACCAGACTATAGTCGATGAAGGTCACTAACGGGCAATTTCCTACACATGCCACCACTGTAGCACCCTAGAATTATCGGTAATCCTTCGAGGTTCTCTCGCCCTCCAGCCACCTTAGCACGAGGAAAAGGGCATGTAGCCGAGGCTACACAGACAACAGAGCAGCTTGCATACCATCAGAATATGCATAGAGCTTCGCAGCATGGCTTCGAGTGCGCTGCACGCTATTTGCGAAGGGGTCCGTTGAAAGTGTGCGAGTCGCCGATTTTGAGTAACTTGTAACTCGCCTCAATTACAGCTATTTTTTAAGATTAAGAGGGCAATTAAATAAATTCGCATCAATTCAAGCTAGACGGCACTGCTACGGGTTGTGCCAGAAACCCCGTCGTGAGCAGAGTGCCGAATCAATACAAAAGTGTGTCGATAGTTCTGCCTTAGAAACTGAAGAGTCACTCAACACTTGCAGTGTGGCATAGATTTAGGAGTAAATGTAACATGACAGTTATTTCTAATGAATAAATTTATTTGTAATTTAATTACACTTCAACTGAGGTCATTGTAGCTTAAATATGTTTTAGGTGGAAATTCCAGAACTTTGCAAATTGCCTTGTTCACAACTTAAGATCTCACAACCATTATCAATTGCTACTCCATCTTATTTCAGGCTCTGGGTGCATGAAAAATGACAATACTCTGGTTGAAAGTATTCTATCTGAGCAAATGCTAGCAGAATTGAAGCAAAGCTTAGCGATGCATACTTCAAAAGTTCGAAAAAGAGAATGTGAGCTGATCTCGCATTCCATCTTTGACCACTCAAGACTTGCTGAAGGAAATATATTACTAAATCGACATCTAAAATAGACCCGAGACATGCCTGCTGAGGGAAAGTAACATGAGGAACTTCGTCTTTCGTCCTTTCCCCAGTCTCGGGGTTTGTCTATAATTATGTTAAACCTTCACCAGCTCGTTTGCACCCAAACATTTTGTTTGAGAACTAATGTCACTTCCACATCAAAATAACAAACAAACTGCCAAACCCCCTTCAGTAGGAAGGGCGGTGGACTTCTGGCACACGTTACGATGGGCTGCAGTTTACAGACTGAACGAGTCTAGTATTTTCTAAAGTTCACTCATCAAAAACAATAGTTCACTAGCCTATTCCCAGAAATTATATGGCATATGCAACATCAATCCTATCAATGCTCCACACCTCATGCACACATCCACGTTGAAGTTTAACCCGAAATCGCATTCACATTTCTTCCTGCCTTACTCATTACGGGCAAAGGGGAAGAAGTGGTGTCATGCACAAGTATGGGCACGGGTGCTCAATAAACAATACAGAGACCAACTCATAACTTCGAGAATTGCTTCTGTGACGAGTGTGTACCGGCAGTAAAGTAAAAGCACACTACCAAGCAAAGAGATGTAGAGGTGTGCATTGGCACACCTCTACGAAAAACCTGAGTAGCCTGTGTTGTGTTCGGCAAACCAACGAAGGTGAGAGCACAACCTAGAAAGAAGTACTAGAGAATGATGCCCAGCACTTAAATAGTTCAAATGGCATGCGGATTGATGGAATGAAAGAAGCTCCACTATACGCTTGAAGTGTTTGCTTCCGAGTATGGGAGCCAGATGACCCACTAATCCGGTTAAAAGCAAACGTAGTTCAGGCTTTTCACTTTTATCGCTTCCTCCTTTCCCATATCCTCTCCACCTTTCAAATTGCCCCAAACATGGCTATCCTTGAAGCTTTAGGGGGAGGGCGCCAAGAGGATTCAGAAAACTGAGGCTGTATGTCGGCCTTAAATCTACAGGCAATACAGCTGCCCCCTATTTACTGAGCAGAAAACACAGCCCTAAAAATGCACAACGCTCAATCCGAGCGGTTCCAGGCAGTCCCTCCTCGCAAGTCTCGGTGCAACGAGGGTCAAGGCGAAACCAAATCCCCCGACAGCCACTAGGAGAGAGGGACAAACCTTGAGCGGCATTGATGAGCTCGTCCGCCAGGCACTCTGCAATGGTCTTGATGTTACGGAAGGCGCTCTCCCGTGCGCCCGTGCACAGCAGCCAGATGGCCTGGTTCACCCGACGCAGCGGGGACACATCCACCGCCTGACGACGCACCGTGCCCGCACGCCCGATGCGTGTGGAGTCCTCCCGCGGCCCGCTGTTGATGATGGCATTCACCACCACCTGGAGCGGGTTCTGAAACACAAACGACCCGTTGTTGACACAACCCACTGTACTGTACCGTAATCTTCCAGTGTTGCGAAAGGCGAGTGTAGTCACACAAACTTTGTCGACCATGCGGGGTTAAATGGCGTTGCAGGGATTGACGCTCCTGGCCAAATGTGTAATGTAGTGTTCACTTGAGTACGAGCCGAGAGACCAAAAGCACTCGCTCAAAGAAAAATGACTTACTTCGCCGGTGAGCAGGTGAATGATCTCGAAAGAGTGCTTGACGATCTTCACGGCCAGCAGCTTCTTGCCGTTGTTACGGCCGTGCATCATCATAGAGTTTGTCAGACGCTCCACGATGGGGCACTGCGCCTTGCGGAAGCGCTTGGAAGCATAGCGCCCGGCCGAGTGGGGCAGATACTTGGCATGCTTCTCCTTCACGGCAATGTAGTCCTGGAAGAAGGAAATATTTACAAAACCTTAATATGATCCAAGAACGAGGTTGTGATGTATCTACCACAATTGGAGTAAACGCCACCAGCTAACTTTGTGACAAACAATTAAAGTATTATACATGCAAGAGTCTGATTAGCACGAGGCCATAGCACAAATGACTATCCGTTTACATTATTCGAGTCCCAGGCAGCATGCAATGTGTGCCAATCTTTGCTGCATTGCAGAGAGCTATTTGGACAGGACTCGGGTCTCCATTTTATCAATGTGGTACTTCTGATAGTCGGTTAACGAAACTCAAACGGTTTCAGCTTTACTTTTGGTGCGATGGCGTTGGACGTGTCAGTGAATGGTATCTTCAGTTTTAAAGGCAGAACCGCCTATTAATCACGGGAATAAAATACGTGCGGACTGCTACTTGCGAGGACCAATGAAATTATCGTATGTTTGAAAATTTTGGCGACGCTGTACAAGTTTTCTGTTAAAGAAACAATTTTCAGTTTGTTTAAATATGTTGTGCAGCGATAATTTCACAAGACGTAAAATAGTTCTAGTTTTAGAATCGCGATACTGCAATTATCGTTTCACAAACAAGGGACTACGTTTTCTCTGCCTTCCTCCGCGGGGTGAATTTCCCGTTCCCCGAGATGCGCGAAGCGCACCGTATCTGCGCGCACATGGGCGTCGGTGGTGATCGTCGACGTGGACGGCGTGGTGAAAGCTCATCGTTCCGTGAAGCGCTGTCCTTGACTGTGAATTTTCGTTGAGGTGATGTACGATCTATGATAGTCAGCTACAGAAGGGAAGACTCCACCTACTCGTGCGGCGATGCCGTAGCGCACTCTCAAAACACGCATTGAAACGCCCGATATGCATCGTGTTGTTCACTCCGACTACAGTGGTGCTTTCTAGCATTTGTAATATCGAACCATCCCGGATTTCTTATTTGGCGCATTTCATGCGATTAGTGCTCAAGTTCAAGTATTACTGGCGTGTACAGTATAAGAGACGCGAAGTTTCACGCGTTTTCATCACCGGAGAAGAAGTTATTGAGTATTGCCTAATCCTGAATGATCGCAACGTCTATCCGATCACGAAATCATATTTCTGCATTGCTGTAACGCTGCTAAGATTACATTGTCTTTATAATCGTAGAAAATGCGTGTGGCGATATTGTATTACTATTGCAATGTCGTGTATTAGATGTCGTGATCGTCAAGGCGGCGTACGGCATCTCTTTATTTTCTTTTTTCATCCACTGTACCCTGCAAGCCTATCGAGAAAAATCAATAATAGCGTGTTAGGCTTTAGAAAACTGTCTGTCTCTATTCTGCAATGCGGCATTGAAGTGGCAGTACGTCCCCTTTTTTAGAGGGGCCGCTGTAGCAGCTGACGGCGACCCGCTGCGCTTATGGTGGTCTGACAGGTGTGTACGCGCAGCAGCCAGAGCAGTACGTTCCGGTCGCGCTCCGGTTGCAGCGGTACGCAGTGGTAGGTCACGCGCTCGTTGCCGTAGCCTCTGAGCCAGCCTTCGTCCGTCCCAGGGCGAAAGTCAGCGATGGCGACAGCGTTTTGACATCCGCGTACCAGAGGAGTAGCAGCTGCGGTGTCAGCACGTTGGTTTGGTTCACGACTCGTCCCAACCGCAAATCGAAGAACGCCCGAAAAGGTCTCGCGTTTCGTCGTCTCGGAACACCCGAACAGGACTCCCGAAGCGCTGCTAGCGTCCACATCGCGCGTCGGAGTGGCGTCGTGGAAATCATCCCCAGGTCGAAGCTGTCCGCCGAAGAAATTTCCATACCTCATGACGGCATCAGGTCCCGCCGAGCGCGAGAACGCACGCCGTGATCGAAGCTTCGAATGACCAGCAAGAGGTTCGGCCAGTGACGAGCTACCTGCGGGATCCTCTGCTGACGGAGGCGCTGCGTCCACACGCCGATTGGCCAGGAATGCTTGCGATAAGCGTCGCGAGGACCATGTGAGAGTGGTTTCGATTTTCGGATGAGATCCGAGGTTTGGCGGCCTTCAATTACGGCCTTTTAGTAAAGAAATAGTCACCGTTAGCGACTATACTATTTGGTTTTAGGGATACTTGGGACGTCCAAATTCAGCTGTCATCATCAAAACACGAACTCAAAAACCACTTGAGTGTCCCTTTAACATCTCGGTAGTCTGTAGCCGCGTTCTGTTAATTCCAGCTCCTTTCCCGCGGTATGTAGTAAGAAATATTTCCCGCCACGATGATAAAGTTCGAGTGCCGACACCACGGTGACATCGCTAAATGTCAATACCGCTGTAAGTTATGATGGTAAAAGATATGCTAAAAGCTATTGATTCAATCTACTCATGTGAGCTACGAAGACACACCACATGAGCAGATTGAATCAATAACTTTAGCATATCTTTTACCATCATAACTACAGCAATATTAATGACTGCGGTCTTTCCTGGTACTATCGCATCGTGGCGAAAGTATACGAGTTGCAGACGCATCTGCGATCCGAGGCCACAGTGTTGCTGCACTCACTGGTGAGCCCGATGTCGCTTGACTTGCGCGTCGCTCGAGCTCCAGCGGCCGAACAGCTTGGTTTCCAGCTACGCTCGGTCGGAACAACCACCGTAGTGGGAGCGTTGTCATCTGGCTTTCTGGCATTTTTTGCTGTCCAGAAAATACGATGCTGCGCGCACTGAGGCCGGTGCACACGACCCGAACAGAAAAAACGTGGTCTCGTTTGGCTTTACATGCCGCAGCGGTCATCTGCGGTGCTGAAGGTGAGAACAAGAGATAATTCCCTTTATCCTCCTCAAACAAAAGGTCGTCATTTCTCCTTCTTTTTCTTAGATACACGCTAAAGACCGCAAATTCCGGGGTCATGGAGATTTAGGCTTCGGGTTTGAAAGACGTTGAGCCCAGGAAGCCGATTTATCGTTCCCCGTGAAGTTTTAGGCATGATTCTTGTATCAATAACCTGTAAAACGCCGCTAAGTTTATTGTAAAGAAAAGTTTGCCGCTAATCATTCCTACGGTTAGATTATATTGGTAAATATCGGTTCACGACCACATTAGTGAAACCAACGAAACAACGAAAAACATACTCGCGAGAAACACGTCCGGAGGAATCAGCACAGGGCATACGACTTCCAGTAAAGAATGGGTAGCCTCCTCATGACGTTAGTGTGAACCGTTCCAAAGCAAAATTCGACTTGCGGCAATTGCTTACTGCCCTACATGCGTCACTACTGCAGGACAGCATAGATGGAGGTTGGAGCAGACATAAGAGCAAAGAGCCACAAGCAAAGAGTATAGCTTCTAAGGGGCGATCTACTGCGTTCGCGGCGATGAGAAGGAGATTGAGGGGCTACGGTTCCATGTCTATTTTTTTTTATTTGGTACATCGCCGAACGCTGATTCTCTGACTCAAATCGTAGCGCTAGGGGTCCGAACCAGATTTCAGAGTCAGTTTCAGCACCAACCAGTGGCGTGGCCAGGATTTTTTTCGGCGGGGATGGGAGGGCGGCTATAGCTTTGTCCAATTTCGCGTGGCGTAGCCGATGGAACTGAGCAATTCACGGGTACGAACAAAATCGCAGTTATTTCGTGGAAAGGGGGACCACCATGTAAGGCGGATTTTTTTTTTTTCGGTCGCGCACCAGTCACCTAGCTCAGCTGTGTTTGGAGATTCGTGATTCGTGTCCTTTGTCCCTTCTGTTCCCCTTCTCCATGGATTATTTTCGTCGAAAATGGGCCTCGTTTTCCAGTGAAAGTTTAAGAAAATTGCTTATAACTGGGGTTCGGAGTTTACGGTTTATCGATAAAAGTACGCCGAATCCATTTCGGAAATTCGGTTTTGAACCGAAAAAGGTCAGTTTGTATGTTTGTGACCGGTTTAAACCGATCAAAGTACATCTAATCTGTTTTCTAAAATTCGGTTTTAACCGAAAAAGGGCAGTTCTTTAGAGCCGCGTCGAGGTGGGCGGGAAGGGGGGGGGGAGGAGAGAAAGGGCTTTGCAAGGTTTGACATAGTGCGACGTCTTCGTGATTTCCCTCTTCAAGGTTCAACATGCAACAAAAGAAGTCTTGGATTGGCCTTCGCGGGGAACATATGTTTCCTTTCTGTGATCGGGCTTAGTGTGTCAAGTTCCCAGTCCTAAAAAAGTTCGGATGTGGGCTAGTATAAGGTTTTCGTTTGGCAAGACCACGTATGTATATGTGCCGTTATTCTTTGATTGATCACAAATATCACAGCTACAGGATCATCTGATCCGATGTCCGATAGATGTTTCTTTCATATTCACCGAAAAAAAAAACGGTAAACTTTTTTTGGGAATAAATATGCACCGAAAATACCGAAAACTTAATTTTAAAATAAACAGCGCAAAAGTATGCCGAATTTTGAAAAATAAAAACCGAAAACGCGGAACCCTACTTATAACTTTTGAATAGGATAACGGTTAGTGCTGAAACTTTGCATCTGGTTCGGACCTCTAGCGCTATATTTTGGGTGGAGAATGAACGTTCGGCAATGCGCAGTTTATTTTTACAATAATAAAAACCTTGCATTTTCTTTTTTTTTTTTGGGGGGGGGGTGGCGAGTTGTTTTGTGCATTGCACTTAAAGTACTACTTGAAGTAGGTTTAAAAACTTGTACTTTACTTGAAGTGCATACTTTGGTGTACTTTTACTTTACTTCAAGTATTTTTTGTTTCGCACTTTCCCAGGAACCAACAACTCCACCCTTCAAAGTACATTCCTCGAATTTGGTCTTGTTAAGCTTGTATGAAAAAGCCGTTTACAACTCCCTCTAACGCCGAATTAGAGCGCAGCTCTTGAGGAGGAGGATGGAAGGGTACTGAGGGGAGGGTGTACCCCTCTTCCTCCTCACCTCGTCATCCTGCCTGCTACTCCTCCACGGGGGCCACGAGGCCTCACGAGGGGCACGTGACCTCGGGGAGGGAAACCTCCGAGGTCACGTGACCCCCCCCCGAGGCCACGTGTCCCTTAAGGTCATGTGACCCCCTGAGGTCACGCGACCCCCGTGACGTCATGGGGTCACGTGACCTCACGGTTACGCCGACGGCGACGCCCCTCAAGCCGGAACGGGCGCCTAAGAGCTGCGCTCTAAAATGATGCTTTGTCAACAAATAGGTGCCTAATAACTTGATTGCGTTATATAGACAATTCCAAGCATGGAGCCGCGACTGGTGTCCTATGTGCGCAAGCAAGTGTAGCGTGCGCGTGAGCGTAGCTTTGGTAAGATTGCATTTGGACGGACTCGTCCGCACGAGCAGAGACATGGCGGCGGCCTGTCGCCCCACTTGCAATCGTCTATAGTTCGTCAGCGAGAGTAAAATAGCTACTCTGTGGCAGTGACGTCACTAAAGTCAGCGGCACCCAGGGCAGTGGCCTGCCGCGACTCCCCCCCCCCCCCTTTTCCCTCATTCACCGCCACTTCCGAAAATAACTGATGCACCCCCGATAACCCCAAAAAACACTGTGCAGAGCACGAGTGGCCAGGCTGACCCGACCGAAGAGCCGCGAACAAAACCACTTAACTTCCAAGAGCGGGCCTGGATGAGGAAAGGCAGAAAAAAAAAAGGGAAGGCGGGGGGATCCAAACTTTTTCAGAGCAACAAATGAAACTTGAACTACTTTAGATAGATCTATCCGAGTCAAAAGCAGTTCAACCGTACGTATGGTAGCAATAGGGTGTTTTCACATGACGTCAATCCGCCATTTTGTGGTTAGTTTCGTTTTTCAAACAAATTTACTAATTTGGAGGATTACCTCGCAATTTGTTGAGGAGAAGTCAGCGTGGTAAGACTTACAAGCTTCTGTGCTCTACGTATTTGAAAGGTCATGTAAATCCTTGGAATGCTCTCCTTCGGCACACCCCACACCGCTCACGACAAAATGGCGGACAAAATTGCGTCAGTGAAAACACCCTATACCAAACCGCAACCTGCAATCTTTCAATTTAAAACGCGTTCCTCTTCTTTCTTTTTTTTTCTGGGGGGGGGGGGGGAGGGGTTAAGTTTACTAGGGAGCCACGAGCCGCTCTTTAACACGCAAAGAGCCGCAGCTTGGAATAAAAGGGCATCATGAAAGATTAGGTTAAAAAGTACTTGTACTTTACTTTTATTTATGTTTATTTATTTATTCATTTACCCTAAGGGCCCTTTCGGGCATTACATAGGGGGAATTCATACAAAAAGAACACGTTGACAGTAGTGATACACAGAAATATACAGAGAAAGCCGCGGCACACAAAAAAGCAGTACATATAATCACAAAGTTCAATTGCTGCACTTTAATGGTAACTGATACAAATACAAAAAGAAAACCAACGACACACTGCAGAACTATGGCTTATCTGCGACGAGGGGCAAACATGATTATGTTTTTTTGTGAAATGAAAGGAATCAAGAGATTTAAAAAAGACTGATAATTCTGTGCCACTGCGATATCGTATACGGTAAGGCATTCCATTCGGAAACGGCAAGGTTAAAGGAGAGTATTTGTATAGGTTAGTACGTGCAAAAATTGGGGTTACTTTGTTGGGGTGGTCTAGCCGTGGGAGGATATGGTTAGCTGGAACAATGTGTGTTCGACGAAAAGGTGTAGAAGAGTGATATATTTTATGAAATAAAGAAAAACGGGCAATTCGCCTTCTGTTCTCGAGAGGTGCTAAATTCAAGGACTCTTTTATACTTGTTAAACTACAGGTGGTTGAATAATTGCGTGTTATAAACCGGGCTGCTTTATTTTGGAGAGACTCTAGTTCATTAACTAGATAGGCTTGGCGGTGATTCCAAATAACTGACGCATATTCTATCTTGCTTCTTACAAGGCATGTATATGCCATTAGTTTTGTTTTTGTGTCAGATAAAAACAAGTTTCTTCTCAGGAGTCCCAGGGTTTGATTAGCACTTTCGTAATATTGTCTCAATATGTAATTTCCAAGATAACTCCACTGTGAGGTGAACACCTAAGTACTTAAATGATTGCACCTTTTCTATATCTACACCATTAATTTGATAAGTATGCTCGGGAGTGTTGGTTTTTGTAGTGAACGTCATATGTTTCGTTTTATCCGTATTTATCTGCATTTGCCAATCAACACACCACAGTGAAATTTTGTCTAGATCTGCCTGAAGTAATGCGCTATCAGAGGGGAAGATATAGTCCGGTAAATGACGCAGTCGTCTGCAAAAAGTCGGATCGTGGACTGAATGTTTACGTGAATATCATTAATGTATAGTAAGAAAAGGAGTGGCCCAAGTACTGATCCTTGCGGTACACCAGATTTTACGGCTATTGGGGGAGAGATTATGTTATCGATAACTACACACTGACGTCTATTTGAAAGAAAGTCTGAATCCATTTAATGACACCCGTTTCTACATTAGCATCTGTCAGTTTTTTTATTAACCTTGTATGCGGAACACGATCGAAGGCTTTAGAAAAGTCAATAAATATTGTGTCAGTTCCGGAGGAGGAGTGAATACTTTTATGGAGGTCCGTAATTAACTCGAAAAGTGAAGTTCACAGAACGTCCTGTTGAAAGCCATGCTGATTTGAAAAGAGAAGGTTGTTCAGTCACGAGATACTTCATGGTCTGACAATAAATTATGTGTTCCAGTAATTTAAATGATACGCAAGTAAGAGAGATGGGTCTGTAATTTGTGAGGGAGTACATTTTATTTATAGTACTTTACTTCAAGTACATTGCACCCGGTGTTCTTACTGCTTGTTTGTTTATTTCAAATTTAGACAATACAGAATTGCCATGGAGCTGAGGCAAAAGGCGACAGAAAAATTCGCCTGACTGAGCCCCTAGCACCACACTGCACTTGCAACACAAAAATACAACATGAAAACTGCAAATGCATTAATAAACACAAAACATACAGCGCACCAAACTTAAAAAAAAAAGCCGTATACATGATTTAGGAAATACTTCTTCGATTGACGAAAATAATCCCTGGAGAAGGGGAGCAAGAGTGACAAAGGACAAACACAAATCTTCGAACACAGCTAGGTGACTGGTGCGCGACCAAAAAAATCCGCCTGGTCCGGGTATCGAACCCGGGACCTCTCCATTACAGGTGGAGTGCTCTACCAACTTGTCCAGCTCGCTTGCACCTAATCACAAACTTCTTCGATTGTTTCCTGTAGGTCTGCGGAGAGGAAGTATGTTCCAATATAATATTTAAGTCAGGTTAAATGTTCAGGAGGTTTAAAATTTGCCAATTTAATTGTTGTGTGCCAATGTTAGTTATGGTTCTAGTTTTTTTTTTTTTTAAATTTTGCGGTAGGCTTTTAATTCCCCAAAATTACTTCAGACAGATCGCTGGTTATACAAGGATTCAGTATTCAGTATATGATTTGATTCAAAGTAGGAAAAAACATTGTCGAAGCTCGGTAAGTTTTAAAGAAACCACACGCCTTTTTTTTTTTTTGCATTAGGTCCTACATGCTATAGATTTAGATGTAACCACCCAGACAAGTACACAATAACGTAGTCGCCAATGAATATTAGCGAAATAAAGCGGACGTTTTAGCCACATAGGAAGTAATGTTCAAAATCTATTCAGCATGTCTACAGGTTGTGCGATACTACGTTTCACAGGACTTACATGGAGCGTCCAACGAAGGTTTTCATGAAACTGTGCTCCTAAAAACTTGTAGTCAGAAACCCGTTCCAATGATTGTGATTGAAATATCAAGGTGCTAGTAAGATTAACGCGTCTAATGATGGAGGAGAAAGCAATATATTTCGTTGTGTTAATATTTAGAAGAAGCTAATTGGCATCAAGCCGCTTGGATACGACAATGTCTAGAGTTTGAGGGATTGAAACAATATAATTAATATAGGGAGGAAACAATGCAGGTCCCAACTCCAATATGGATCTTTGTGGAACGAACACCATATTTTATATATTCGGTGCCAGAGGCGCTGTATTATTAATTACTACAAACTATGTCCGATTTGTCAAGTAGTTGAGTAACAATTCGGGAGGAGTTCCTCTTATTCCGTAATGTGGCTGCAGCTCATCGAAAAGTATGTCGGGTTTAATAAAATCGAAGGCTTGGTTAAAATCTAAGAAGATGCCTCGCATACAGTTGGTTCTTTAGTCTATAGCACTGATAAGTATGTCTCCAATGTCAAGTAAAGCAGATTCAGTTGACTTCCCTTTTTGAAAGCCGTATTGGTTTGCAGAAATTATTTAATGTTTATGAAAATGACTTACTACTTTCGAATTAATCACTTTATTATTTTGGAAGAAAGTGGAAGTATTGATGTAGGTCTATAGTTACTGATATTATCAACAGTACCACCGTTATGCAAAACAGCGTTTCTAGCAATTTTCCTCGTTTCATAAAAGATTCCTGTATATAATACTAGATTAGTTAAATGGCATACTTTGTTACATATAAGACAGTTTTAATTTTTTCATGAAAGATTCCTGTAGATAATACTAGATTAGTTGAATGACATACCATGATACATATAAGATATCAAACCACCTTAATTGGTGCCACCTTTACATATTCAAATCCACGATAACAATTATTTTGAAGACGGTCTTACAACATTGTAAAACCCGAGACGTAGCACAAAAGGAGAAGAAAAAAGGGGACAACACAGACACAGGGGACAACACAGACCTGTGTCTGTGTTGTCCCATTTTTTTCTTCTCCTTTTGTCCTACGTCTCGGGTTTTACAATGTTGAAAGTTCACCAGCTCACATGCATCTTCTCTGTAATTTCTACACGGCTTATTAGGCTAACAATTTCTGTGGGCGTGGTTGGGTAAAGAAACTTTCAGCCTTTCCACTCTGGTGAAGAAGGAAGACCAGCGAAGCTGTACTGTGGTGGGACGACCTCAAGGACGACGCCTAGAGGACGATTTCAAGGACGACGTGTAGCACGACCTCAAACACGACTTCTAGGACGACTTCAAGGACGACTTCTAGGACGACGCCTAGAGAAATTCAGCCTTTCCGCTCTGGGGAAAACCAGAATGGAAAGGCTGTAAAGGTTGCCGCCGTCGCTCATAGATGGCTGTAGCTGTCCAGAGTTTTGCGTCGACATTTATTTGGTGACGTACACGAAACTGGGGAAACTAGCCCTTAACAGCTCCGCTGTAAAGTATAAAATATAAGAGATTGGGCCCTATGTACGTCTTAAAATCCTCAGAGGTCGTCACACCTGAAGCTCCAAACGCTAAATATGTCGATTAAATTCATTGGCGAAAACATTGCTATTTAAAAAAATTTTCACCTATTTTCATTTTAGCTGGTACACTGCTTACTGTTCTTCGTAGTAGACCTTTAATGATACGCCAAGTTACCTGAGGGTCAAAGTAATTGTCTGCGCATTGATCAGTGTAGTAGCGAATGCGCGACTTCTTCATATCGGTGCCTAGTTTATCTCTAACTTCTTCGTACGCCTTGAAAATAGATATATCTTTACATAATATAAACGGACGGCAGAGTTTATTCCGTGCTTTGATTTTTTGCAACAGGTCACGAATTATCCACGACTTTCTTGGTTTTAGAGCACAGCTCTTAGGCGCCCGTTTCCGGCTGAAACGGCGTCGGTGTCGCCGTCGGCGTCGGCGTAACCGTGAGGTCACGTGACCCCGATGACGTCACGTGAACCCCGTGAGGTCACGAGGGTCACGTGACCTCACGCTTACGCCGACGGCGACGGCGAGGCCGCTCGGAGGGAGGAGTAGCAGGCAGGATGAGGAGGTGAGGAGGAGGGAGGAGGGGTATACCCTCCCCTCCTCAAGAGCTGCGCTCTGATTCGGTGTTACAGGGAGTTGTAATCGGCTTTCATTTTTTACTCTTTTTTAATTGTTACTGTAGGGCAGTGGTTCTCAAATGGGGGTCCGCGAACGCATTCTAGGGGTCCTCAAGCCCTGCCTTATCACTGAAGACTGGCAATAAAAGTTGTCTTTTTTCAGATCGAAAAGAAATGTTCCAGGTTTCGGGCGCGTTTTCTAGTGTGTATGTCCATAAGAGAAGTCTACTTCCCACTAGCCCTTAGTCATATTCATTTATTAAATTGCAGAACCCAGGGATCCTGGGTTCGAGCCCCACCCCTGCCCGTTTCGATCTGGATGAGCATCGTACCGGCGTGCGGTCGTGTATCACTACTGCGTGGTGCACGTTAAAGACCCCAGGCTAGCGGTTGCTACTGCACTGGCTAAATTGTTCATCTACAGCGAGTGACTCGTCGCAACTTTAAATGGCTGACCAACTACACGCAGTATAAATATCCCCATAACCCCCAATTTTTTTTAAATAAACCACTATCATAATTGATCAATAACTTTTTCTTTCTCCTCACCACGAATGGGGTCCTCCATCATCTCCGTTGATCCACAAGGGGTCCGCGAAACATCGGTGGTTGAGAACCACTGCTGTATTGAATGCACAATCGTACTACAGTTCAATTACTTTATTCAAGAACAGGTCGTATGAAACATCGGGATTTGCTACCTGTAATAATTCGCTCCAGTCCACCGAAGATACTAGCTGACAAAAATATTGAATATTCCTCTCTGTGAAAAACCGCGTGATTATAATTGTATTTGATTTCCGGGCGCTATGCGAGAAACGTTTTGGAATAAAACAGAACAGCGAAAGATGAACACTTATATGACTTGTGAGTACATCTGCTTTGGTGTCGTCTTCATAACAGCCTGTCTAACAAAGGTCAATCAGTGTTTCACTACAGTCTGTAATGCGAGTGGCTACATCAATTATATTTGAGAAACAGTTTGAGGGTATAATGTCAGTAAACTCATTGACTGAATGAGATGACTGTAAAATATTGATAATAAAGTCTCTTATAATCACTACAGGCATCTGAAGCGATGAAAAACAGTCTATAGTACGTTACAAGTCAAGAAGGTAGCGGAAAATGCCCCTCAAAGAGATTCATATATCCCTCCGCCACCTCGGCATCCAATAGCGTCCCATCGTTTCCGTGACGTCGCGGCCAACGCGGGAGGAGGCTCTTGCCTTCTTGCAAATTTTTGCCTTATCTTTCAACTTTGACTTAGCGTTGTGGAAGCTACGAGAGGGAGATGAGACTTTTCCCCCTCCGATGGAAACAAATACGACTTTCGGGGTTAGATTCCCCCTCCGATGGATACAAAGGCTACTTTCAGGAGCTCGGTTCCCTCTCCGATGAATACAAAGGTCGCTTTCTTAAAAGGGGGGGGTCGGAGACAAGTTGGCATCACTATGTTTACAATATCTGTCCATTGAAGCGGAGCAAGGGGCGTTTCCAGTGAACTATTCTTTTGACTGCGGAAGGATTTGAAACGGGCGCATCACGCTTGTGGGAGGAGCTTCTCCTACCTTCTTGACTTGTAACCGACTATAACATAGTTTGAAGAAAACGAAAGAACTCATCCAGCGACATAGAATGGGCCGATATAGATATCGCCAAACACGATTGCATTTGTTTTAACGAAGAGCCATTCAAAAGTTGAATGAACAGTGCATTCGGAAATGACCTTATAGAAAAATTTCTTCTTTGAATAAAGAGCAACACCACCACCCTTTTCATCTAATCTGTATATGGCTTTGCATCTGTAACCTTCGAATTGCACTATGTCATGGGTATTAGCAAGCCACGTCTCGCTAAAAGCCAATTAGATCAAATTCATGATCTAAAGGAGCCAAGTAAATATTGATATATAATCTTCTTTAATAAGCTGCACACATTCATGTGAAAAAAAAGAAAAAAAAAGAGCCAGGCTGTCTTATTGCATAGAGATCTGATATCACGAAAAGAATCAGCATCATTACAATGACAATGGTTATCGGTGGCGTTGGCGCTTTCGGCTTTCCGTCCAAATACATGCCCATTCTTTTGCCACACAAACCGATATATTTTTCTTCATTTTTCGTTCGCGGCTACCACAGGATTCTTTTGTTTACGGGAGTCAAATAACCGAAAAAAAACGAGGAAAAAAAAAACGCAGCTTCGGTGGTTTCGGTTTTAAGGCGAGAGCGACTCTGGATAATTTTCCCTCAGGTAGTGTGATAGATAACCACGACAGGTTCCTTGCCAGTGCGCGGTGGTAACCGGTAAAGTGCATCGAAATTCGAGTTTGCTAATTCAGGGAGCCCAAGTTTGCTGACAAGTCCACTACTTGAAGTACATAACCCCTCATTTACTTTGTATTACTTCAAGTATTTTTGTAAGGTGTACTTTACCTAACACTGCGTATGACACCGGTTGTTTTGGTCCATTTCTCATCCGTATTTGCATATTTCTTGTATGTTTCCACCTCTGTAAAACCTCGTCACTAGGAAAACTCAAGCTGAACGCTATATTTCCTTATACTCGTGGACAACTTTCTGTGACCATGCAGTCAAAGATACGGGCGCACAGGAAGTTATCTGTGTGTTTTAATGCTGTTGTTTGTTGTTCTCTCATCGTGCACACACACCGATTTCACCAGCCAATTCCGTTACGCTGCCGCTGCCGGTATGCATTCTGGGAACTTTAGTCTTTCTGCACGCGCGAGAACCTCGCTGCGGGTCTGCGCGAACCAACTACCTCGTTGGCGCGAACACAACACGAGGCAGGAGGAGCTGTCTCGAGTAATGGCGTCTCCCTACTGTGGATTAACATTTTTCTCAGCGTCACGCATGCGTGAAGCGCTAAGTAAGATCGGTTTATTAATTCGCCATTCATAATTTTCATCCCCATTGTTTTGTTTTTTAACGCATGCAAAATGAGGTTTAAGGTTGACATTTAGGTCATGAGTAAAACAACGTCACGTAGAAACATGATAACACGGCCGGATTTCTTTGCAAAAATATTTTCGTGACACTTCACATGACCCTCTGACGTCATTTGACACCATGACGTCATGTGACACATGACGCCACGTGACGTTATGTTGTCGCTTCACATTGTGATTTCACGGTGTCCCGTCAAGTCACGTGGCGCCACAATGTCATATGACGTCACAGTGTAAAGTGGCGCGGTCATGTCACGCTGCGTGACACCAAGACGCCACGTGGCTCTGACGTCACGTGACACTGACATCACGTGCTCTGCGAAACCTCGCCTATGACGGCGGCTATCGCCGTAAAAAGTTTACTTACCTTGGTAGTTTGTATAAAACGGACTGACGCCGGTACGCATCATGTGCTCAGCTCTGATTCTCTCAGACAAACGCAACAGATCCAAGCAGGTCGACACAACCACGCGATTATAGTGTTTTCACGATCCATTCTGCGTCGGTCTGCTTTATGCGAAGCACCCAGGTAAGTCAATTTTTAATTGGAGTCAGAGTTTTGCTTCGAATTTCTCCGAATAAAAACAATTGTTACGTATTTCTTTTGTTTTGCTTTAATGAAGGTTTATGTACGTTTCGGCATTGGTATTTTTAAGATGACACGAGAAACATTCGAAAGCACCGTCTTACTGCATGAACGATTTCGGTTACGCAATAGTGCGGCTGTTGGCTCAATATAGTTTCGCCGGGACGCTGGCGGGCGAGTGACCGCGTAGCGTTCGATACAATGGAAGAGTAACCCGAGACAGAATACGCAAGAGGAAGTCCCTTTGTTGTCGAGCAAAGAATCGGCAATGTTCGCCGCGGTGAAGGTCCCCTGTCTCTACCGGTTCGCCGTCTCCGCGAAGCCCGTGCTCGGAGACTTGAGCCAGGATGCGCATCCCTTTTCTCCCCGTTTGGCTCTGGGTTGCAGCTCGGGCTCGCTGGACCGCTGGCAGGGACCAGGGAACCGACGATGGCGAGTCATCCGCGTCTTGCGGCTACGAGGTGAGCTTTGAGAGACGCGTTTTCGTTTAGATATAAACGCACTTAAGATCTAACTAAACTTTGATCGAGACTCGAAACAAATAAAAATAATCTCTCACTTATCCCGCATTTATTTCTCCCATTGGTCAGAGTGTGGGAGGAATCCACTCAAAAATGAAGAAAACCATTGGCCTTTAGGTCGCTGCACATGGACGCAGCCAGGAACGTAGTCAGGGGGTGGGAGCATATTGGGATG
Organism: Ixodes ricinus; assembly: GCA_037355805.1. NCBI lineage: Eukaryota > Metazoa > Arthropoda > Arachnida > Ixodida > Ixodidae > Ixodes > Ixodes ricinus. The sequence continues at coordinate 27,368 of JAZHYW010007371.1, forward strand.
ACTTCACCCCTCCTGCCTGTCCCTTGGTGGTCCCTCTACACAAGGGGCATGGGCGTACCAACCGGGGGGGGGGGGCAAGGGGGCTTCCCTAGTTCTCAGAGGGGGGGGGCAAGGCAAACACTGGCGGCGGCGCCCAAGGGATACCAAGGGCACGGCTTTGCAAGTTTTTGCCAAACGTTTTTACCAAAACGAATTGTGTTGCTTGCATGTTAAGACAGCCTTAATGTTGGTATGTTTCAACGGGTGACTTGTCTCTTAGCTGTAGATAATAAATTTAGCCAGTGCGGTACAACCACTAACTGGGGTCTTTAACGTGCACCATGCAATAGTGCTTAGGAAGAACGCGTGCCGGTACGAAACTCATCCAGATCGAAACGGGCAGGGGGTGAGGATCGAATTCAAGAGGTTCTGCAGCGCAAACTTTCGCTTCACGCTCCGAGCTGAAACGCGCCACTGGGCCAACGATCCTCCCCAAATACAGAACCGCTTCAATATCCTTTCAAATATTGCCACGCGCGTCGCCGAGCGAGCGCGTGCGTGGCCGAATGGTAGCGGACGCATCTTCTTAGTATTTCTTTGATTGTCGCGTACCTGGTAAATTCGGGAACCCTGTTGCTTGTTCGAGGTCCGAATGTTCTCCGCGCTGAACATTCCACGCCGATTGTTCCAGAAGCCCACAGAAGCCCACGCGTGTACTTAGGGGGCTCGTGGCGAGCCGAAGGAGTCTTGCCCCAGCGCTCGATCCTGCTGTTTCGCCGACATCGACGCTAACCTTATTCTATTTTGTTTTGGGCACAAGTTTGCCACATTAGACGTTTAGTTTCTCCAGTTAATAGCCACCTCATCATTTGTAATTTGTGACAATACTTCGCCCGCGAGAGTTAGAGAACACTATAACCACTTGACTTTATTCAATATTCGCCACCATTTCCGAAAATACCTCATGCACCCCTGATTACCCCTGGTGCAATGCATACCAGATTAAAAAGAAAAGAAAAAAAATATTGTATACTATAGGGGAATGAGAGGATACCATGAAAGACTGTGTTAAAAAATAGCGGTGGCTTAGCTCGGCTATGCCAGGATATACGTAGCGTGAGCTTATGCGCACGAAATGAGAGTGCGATATATACAGTATATATCCTGTTCCACCTTATGATGTACCGCAGTGAAAGGCTGCAAGCGCGAGCTCTTCTTGCTCTGGGGCACATCTCGGCGGCACAAGCTCTCGCTGCCAACACTTTGAGCTCGCGCTTCTAGCCTTCGCTGCGGTACAACATAAGGTGAAACGAAGTATATCAAGCAGCTCCGGTGCAGCGTTAGACTTGGCTACTGCGCAACGGAGGCACACGGCTGGGCACGCGGCGGCGCCAGTGCGTCTGCCGCGGCTATGACGTCACTTCTCTGGAATGCGAAGACCGGCGGGGCGCGCGCGGTGGTGGCGGAGCTCCTCGGCGGCGGCGACCCGGCACGCCAGCTGTGCGCCGTGTACGTCACTGCTCCTCGCGCTTGCGCGGACCGGCGAGCGCGCGCGGTGGCGGCGGAGCCCGCGGGGACGGCGGCTCCGCCCCGCCAGCTGTGCGCCGTGTGACGTCACTGCTCCTCGCGCTTGCGCAGTACGGAGCATGGCTCATTATGAAGCCACGCGAAACTACTAGCCTCGGCCAGCGTAGCTTACGCTACACTGGCCGGAGGCTGATGAGTTCACATGTATTTATAGTACTTCTACTTCAAGTACATTGCGCCTGTGTACTAGCTATTTTACTTGAAGTACATAACCTCTCACTTACTTTGTACTTCACTTCAAGTACTTTTCAGATGTACTTGTACACAACACTGGTCCGAACCGGTAGGTCATGATTAGGGTCGCACTGGAACACGCACGCACTTCGGGTTGGAAACAACGCGTGCCTACACCAACGCCAAAATTGCTTTGCAGTCGTGCTTCACGGGAAAGCCCGGCCTGCTGAACGCGCACATCGTCTGCCACAGCCACAATGACGTCGGTTGGACGGAGACAATGGACGTCATCTACGACGAATGTGAGACCCGTCTTTCTCGGCGCGCATAAAAAACAAGGGCGAAAAAGAAAAAATACACACCTAACTTTAGGCGTTTTTATTTTAATGCAACGTCTGAGACCGACGAAACCAATGCACCTGCGGGTGCGCCGTCCACAGTCTCGCAACTTTTAGCGTGACGAGAAGGTTGCAAGAAACATGAGTTGATGTATTAACGGCAATTTTCGAATGGTTGTCTGCAACTCCGGTTCCGATGTCTCTTGCTTGCAGAGTCGTGCCACCTTCGAATATTATTTGGAAAAATCTTCCCGTCGGTACAACGGCTTGGTGTTGGTTGCGATCTTTGTCGCTCCGTGCATGACGGCAGAGCCCGATGAACTGGGTCATTTCTCGAACTACAGGGTGACGAAGGCTAGTTCTGGGAGCCGGTGAAGGAAACAGTGCGTTTGAGTGATTGAGCGGGAGTTAGTGGCTGAGTGAGGGGTGAACGAGTTTGAGTGGGCGTGTCCGCGAGTGAGTCTGAGTGAGTGTGAGTCTGTAAAGGCCCGTTCACACAGTTGCGTTGACCGCGTTGAGCCGCGTTGCGTCGTGCAGCGCAACGCCTCCTTTTGGCCTCATCGTAAAAGTCGCCATGGCAACAGCTCCACGCAAACAGTCTTAACGTGGTCAAACGCAACTGTGTGAACGAGCCTTAAGTGGGGAAGGAGTTTGAGTACGTGCGTGAGTTAATTTGAGTGAGCGAATTATAGTTAGTGTGAGTGCGAGTATTGAGAGACCGAGGGATAAGTCTTGTAGTGGTCTTTGCATCTGCTGCCACACCGGGAAGCTTATCAGACCCGTTTATTCTATCTTACTTCTTCTTTCTTTTTCTCCCCAGTTCTGATCGTTGTCGTCTTCTTTCATCACCAGGCTCACTTCACTTCCCCGGACTTCAGAAGTTATCCCTCCTGGGATAATACTGGAAAACATTTCCAATTGAGGCAGTCTCCGTCGTCTCGTTAGGGCCCAAGTACCAAATCGTCTTCAATATGCCCTGCTGGGTAGCCGTTTTCACAACGCGGTAAGGCCCAGAAAAACTGGCGCTTGACCCCGGGATTCCTTTTCTGACGAGAACGAGATCATCAACCTTTAGGTTTGGTATTGCGGCGTTGTGTCTTTTATCAAAGTTTTGTTTCATATGGCCCCTGTACTTTTGTTTTGCGGCGTCTGTTTTGGGTATTTCTGTGAGTCGCAATTTCTCTGTTAACCCCAGCTTATGATCGGCCGATAGAAAGGGAACTTTCCCAGTGGCCGCAAAGATCGGGCTACATCCCAGGCCCTTCGTGTACGATCTGTTGTGGTGAGACACAGCTGCTTCGAGACAGCACTTCCAGCCTCCTGGAAAATCTGGGTACATTTTCATGTACTGCTTAATGTCCCGAATTGCTCGTTCAGCAAGGCCGTTGGCTGCAGGATGGTACGGTGCAGAAAACTTCAGTGAAATACCTCGCTGTCTTGCCCATTGTTCGAGCTTCTTGCTTCTGAAGGCTGGTCCATTGTCGGATTTTATTACCTTGACGTTCTTGAACATTTCTCGGTTGAGCAAAGCTATGACGCTGTTCGCATCTTCTCTTCCAGCTCGAGTGGCTACCATTCTTGTGCATTCATCAATACAAATAAGAAACGCTTGCGTCTGTTTTACTCCTTCGCTCTTCTTTTTCAACTCTGCGAAGTCCAAGTGGACAACCCCAAATAGTTCCTTTGAGTACTCCGGAGTTGTCATTACGTCTGTAGCTTGCTTGAACTTTGCCTTGTGAAGTTGACATTCGTGACAAGACTGAATGTATTTGCTTGTGTCCTGCTTCATGTTTGGCCAGGTGAACCTCTTGGTGAGCTTTTTGTAGGTTCGCCAAAAGCCATCGTGTCCACCGGATTCTGGGCTATCATGATACTCTTGTAAGACTGTAGGAATCATCGAAGGAGGTACTTGGAACTTGCCCTCTTCAAAGAATATATGTTCAGTTCCCTCCCACAGCTTTGCTCGGTTTACAGTTCCCTGACTTCCGTCACCTAGAGGAATAAGAAGGCGTGAAAGAGCATCGGCGTCCGTCAGCAGTAAACCAGGGCGGTGTATAATGTCAAACTGGAACTGCTGGAGCTCATTGACCCACCTCGCAAGTCGGCCTTTTGGCTGTGTCATTTTAAGAAGGTGAGTCAGGGCTTGGTGGTCTGTGAACAACTTAAACGGAGCCCCTTCCAGGTAAGACCGAAAATAATGGACAGCCTTCAGAACTGCCATTGCCTCTTTTTCTGTGGTCGTGTAATTCAACTCTGATTTGTTGAACGTATAGCTGTGGTAGCCCACAACCCGAAGCTGCTTGTGAGCGGGCTGCTTTGCGTCTCGTTGGTAAAGCACGGCTCCTGTCCCATAATGAGAGGCGTCCGTGTTTAGTTCGAATTGGAGTGTGAAATCTGGTAAAGATAGGATAGGGTCCGAGGAGATAGCTTGAACCATATCTCGGTACGCTCTCTCACACTCTTCCGTCCAATCAAAGATCACATCCTTCTGCGTGAGCCTAGTGAGGCATTTTGTCTTCAGAGCGTAGTCTTTAATAAATGCTCTGAAGTGCCCTGCCAGACCGAGGAACACTCGGAGAGAGTGTACGTCATACGGCTTAACCAGTTGGGAAATCCTTGCCACAGACTCTTCTTTTGTGCTTTTTGTAGAGCCGTTAAACACTCTGCCGAGGAAAACTACCTGGGTCTGGAAGAACTCGCTCTTCTTGAAATTAACCTTCAGTTTTGCAGAGCTAAGTGCTGACAACACTTGTGATAAGTGGTGCCGGTGTTCCTCCTCTGTTTTGGAGTAGACAATGATGTCGTCGATGTACACGTTGCAAAAATTCCCCAGGTACGAATTCAGGACCTGGTTCATCATCTTCTGAAACCACGCAGGGGAATTCTTCCAGCCAAATGGGAGGCGGTTATACTCGTACAGGTCAAAGGGTGTTGTGAACGCTGTGTACATCTTGGTTTCTTCTTGTAAGGGCACCTGCCAAAATCCTTTGCACAGGTCAATCCGCGAAAAGCATCGGCAACCTCCTGTTTCATCTATGATGGCTTCAATTCGTGGCATTGGGAAAGGGATTAGATCAGTCTGCTTGTTCAAAGCACGGTAGTCCGTGCAGAGCCTGAAGGTCCCGTCCTCTTTGGGTGCGATAGTGATAGGTGACGCAAACGGAGACACCGAAGGCCTGATGATGTCTGCATCTAGCATGTTTTGCAGCTCCTGCTTGAGCCACACCTTCTTCTCTCTGGTCATGTTATAGGGCTTTTTACGCACCACTGTCTTGTCACTGATGTTGAAGGGCACCATGAATTCGGGGGTAGCTGGAGGGTAGCTGCCAATGCTGAACAATTCAGGGTATAACTTAGGAATGTCTTCAGCTGCAGTAATAAGCTTTGGCGGCGGAGTACCTAGAGGATTGCAGGCCAAACATCTGCGGTCAGCCGTCTTTTCGACTGTGACTTTATCATCCCAGTAGATGTTCATTTTTAGCCGTTTCATGTCTGGCCGTGAGAGTAGGAAGTCATAATCCACTCCACCAATCACCAGAGCAACAACTTCAATACTTTGACCCTCGAAGTTAACGGTGACAGTTGTCCATTCCTCGTAAAGGTTCTTTCTGCCATCATAACTTTGAACTTGAATTGTTTTTCCTAAGTAGGTCTTTAATACGTCTGTTTTTGTCTTGTTGATGATCGATATTGAGGCGCCGCTATCAAGAAGGGCACGCGTCTTACGACCATCAATATCAACGGTGATATGTAAGAGGCTCGAAGATAAGTACACAGTCTCATTTGGCATCTTCGGGTGAGACTGACCACCCTCCTTTATTCGTTTTTTGTTTCTTGTCCTGAGCCTCCCGACTGCTCCTCGGCATCCGTGAAGCGGACCGCCTGGTTCTGGTTAGAGTTGTAACTTGACTGTTCCCATGGACGCCTTTGCTGACGCACATCATTTGGTGTTGTACGCTGCGTTACAGCGTTGCTGGAGTTTGGTGTCATCGGCGCGACAGCTCGAGGTGGAAAACTTCTGTCGATGGGGTTACTGGAGATGTTGATGTCTTGCAAGCTCTGAAGCAAGTCTTCGACTGATTTGAGATTTCGAGCTTGTACTTGTTTTTGGATTTCACGTGGAAGCCCATGAAGTATCAATGATATTATTGCCGACTCTGGCAGGTGGGGTTCGGCAAGTTGAAGGAGCTTTCTCTTCTCAAAAAAATATTCGAGGATCAGACCTGTCTTGTATTTGTAGAAGATAGCTTGATCCCATCTATCTACGGGATTCCTCTTGAAACTGGTGAGAAAACTTGCCTTCCAATCATTCCAGCTTGCTTCCGGGTGGTCCACTAGGCGAAGTTCAAACCACTTCTTTGCGACGCCCGTCAGGAAAAGGCGCATGTTCTTGATGCGGTCCTGCTCTGAGTTCCAGAAGTTCTTCTCTGAAGCATACTCATAGAAGTCAATCCATCCTTCCGGACTCGATGAATATCCGTCAAACATGTCTGGCTTCACTGTTTCAAATCTAGGTTTCTCCTTTTCTTTCATGGAGGATACGATGGCCTGCATCAGCTCATTTTGCTGGGTTATCTGCTGTTGCTGTAGCTGCAGGGCTTGTAGCATCATTGCCGTGCTCGAGGTAGATACCGAAGTCTCTTCCGATAATCTCCGACATGGCTGTAGTACCATTTCTTCGAAAACTGACAGTTGCAGGTTTACCTTGACGGATCTGGAGCTGAGAAGTTCCGTGGTTGACTTCTTTGCCCTCTGTGTGACCAGCTCAACCAACTCTGGTGTACTGATATGTCGAGGAAGATCTGTCGTGGCATCATCCTGAACATTGTAACTCAAAAATACAATTTCTTTAGTAGAACTTGGATCTATGTTGAAGGTTACCCACATTTTGCTGATCCTGTCGACTGCGCCAAATTTGTAGTGGTCTACAAATTATTGCCACACTGGGAAGCTTATCAGACCCGTTTATTCTATCTTACTTCTTCTTTCTTTTTCTCCCCAGTTCTGATCGTTGTCGTCTTCTTTCATCACCAGGCTCACTTGAAGCTCTGAGTGAGTTCAACATGTGAGTTTGAGTACGAGTGAATGAGGAATATTTTACATCAACTCAGTTGTGAGTATGCGTGGGGCCGAACCTAAAATGCCGACCTCGGTGTATATTCTGATCCGCGGAAGCATTGGCGCCTCGCCGACGCATCGGATGACGGCGGTGCACCCGCGTGCCGCGCAGACGTGCAGCGGATCTACACGTCGGTGACGGACGCTCTGCTCAAGAGCCGGGACCGCAAGTACGTGTCCGCCGAGGTGGCCTTCTTCGACCGCTGGTGGCAGGACCAGCTGCCTCCGCGCAAGACCAGCGTCCGGCAACTGGTGCGACAAGGTGCGAACATACAGCCTCCCGAATATCGGCGGATCGGCCCAACTAGAAGACAGGGCCTGCTCATTACGTCATCGTTAGTGGATCCCGCCCCAAACACGCTGCAGCTGGTCGAGAGTCAAAGCTGTAGACGCGTCTGTCTTGGCGTCGTCGCTTGTGTCGCCCTCGTTACGCTGAGAGACGCGCTGTTGGCGATGCTGACGCGGCCTAGGCGTGGATCCACTAGTGATGACGTAGGTAGTGTTGCTACAGCTCGCTGCTTGCCATCCTCAGGCCAGCTGGAGTTCGTGGGCGGCGGCTGGGTGCAGAGCGACGAGGCGTGCACGCACTACTCGGCCCTGGTGGACCAGATGAGCCTGGGCATGGGTCTGCTCAACGCCAGCTTCGGCGAGTGCGGCAGGCCCCGGGTCGCCTGGCAGGTCGACCCGTACGGACACTCGCGCGAGACGGCCGCCCTCTTCGCACAGGTGATCACGCCCGTGGCCTGTCCGTGCGGAGACGCCAATCCTTCCAAGTTCCAACGCTCAACGCCAGATTTGGTGGCCAATTATATGACGGCGCTTCCTGCCGCTTCCGAACGTCTTTTAGCCGAAGCCGGACGAGAATAAAATGTTCAAGTAGTTATTTTTTCACGATAAATACGAATTTGTTTTTATAGTCTAAGAATCTTTGCACTCAGTGTATATGTTCTGGTCATTCGGAAAACTCTTCGGAATAAAAGCGGCCTTTGGTTACATAACTCGGTTATAAGTCGACATATTTATTGAAAAATGCTCCATTCGAATTACTGTCGCGACCGTTTATAACGAAGTCGGTTATAACGAAATAGCGGCTATAGCGAAGTGATCACTGATTTTCCATTCCCGTTTGAATGTTTTTGAATCCTTGCAGGCTGCAGCTCGTTTTGCAAACGGACTTCGATCGAGCAGTTGCCACCTTCTTAAATCTACGGCTCTGTAACTGACGAAACACAAACTTGAGCGCGAACTCTGTGCCGTGCGCGCTTTGTTTGCTTCGTGTTCCGTGTCGGCGTCGTTAGCGGGTTTGGTCGCTCTCTGCGCGAAAGTCTAGCTTCGTACAAGCACCGATTCGGCGACTCATCGCCACTCAACGATGGCGAGTCCCGGCACCACAGGCACCTCAACGGGGAAAACGAAAGCAATCTTCTTGAAACAAAAGCGTGCTGCCATCCTCGACAAAGTGTGCATCAAACTAAAGAATGCCGTCCACCGCCGGCGTCCTCCGCGGCGGTCGTCACAGCTGTCGATATTGTGGCTCTGGACGCGGTCAGCACGTGTTACCATGTATGTTAAAACACCTGAGCACTCGGGTCTGCAAAAACCTTAGAAACAGCCAAGTTGAGACGTCGTCTGACTGGCTTCTTTCCCTGTCTCTTCTACTTTTGGTTGTTTCAAAGTTTTTTCACAGCCAGCATCAGGTGTTTTAACATAATGGTAAGATTACACCAGCTTGCCTGCGTCCTCACTGTGTGTACGTAGGTAGTTCGCAGGATTTTCTTTCGATCGGAGCTTCTCGCAGTTGGCGAGAAGCGCTTCTGATCTAGCAGACAGCGCGTGCAGTGAAGCCTCTACCGCTTTCTGCAACGCACAGTATACATGTGCCCGTGACGGCCCGTGTATATATAAGTGTATATATATATATATATATACAAGTCAAGACGAATCTCAAATTTTCGAATCCTCAAAGACGGCGCTCCGCGGGATAAGTCAGTGCACTGCATTAACTAGCAATTTTGATTGCAGTCACTCATTTGTGAGAGGAAAACGTCGAAAACCGGCTTCCGCTTATTCATGCTAACTGTATACATACCGCTCCTTCGTACATAATGCATAAGAAAAATAAAATAATTTACTTTTTTACTCGCAAAAATAAACTACGCATTGTCGAGCGCTTATTGTACTCCCAGATGTAGCGCTAGTGTTGTTAATAAGATGCCAAAGTTTCAGAATTAACCGTTATCTTATTCAAAAGTTATAAATGATTTTCTGAAATTTTTAATTGGCAATACACGAGCTCTCGAATACACCTGGAGCTGAACGGCACCAGTTACCAAGAATGGGCCTGGTTTTATTATTGTCATTTTCAGGAGATCACTTACAGCTTTTGAACAAGATAACTGTTAACGGTTAGTCATGACACTTTTGCATCTGGTTCGAACCTCTTGCGCTACATTTGGGAGGAGGATGAGCGTTCGGCAAAATGCGTAATTTATTTTCGCAAAACAAAAAAGCGCTGCAAGATATTTTTATATTTATTTTTTTAGAGAGAGCGGTAAAAGGAGGTTGAGGGGGGGGGGGGGACACCGGCCGTCGTTAACGGAAGGCCGGTACAAAGTATGGCGTCAGCTGCGTCGTGTCGCATCTCGAGCTCACGGCGATGATTTTTGGCGATGAATAAACGACTTTGTTTCCTTTAAACAACATATTTGTTGCGACATCCTTCCTGGTGAAAATCAGCTGAAAAAAGAGAAAACAAAAACAACAGCGTTTATTTTCAAATATCAACATGTTTTTTGATGCGCGCGATGGCAGGGGGCTCTGTTATTTTCCTGCAGCACAACCGTTTATGTGACCGTTGTCTTTTTGACGGCTTAATTCTAAATGCCCTTTGTCTATCCGTTCGTTGCTACCGGGGAGTGTAGATGGGCTTGGACGGAGTCTTCCTCGGCCGGATTCACGTGAACGACAAGCAGTTTCGGCGCTCTCAGAAGTCCCTGGAATTCGTGTGGAACGCCGACAGAAACCTGGGTAAGTAAGACAGCGCACATAGCATATATGTCTGCCACTCAGATTGAATGCTGGATGGGCGTGCATACCAAATGCCAGCTAGATGGCAAGGCCCGCGAATGACGTCATCGTTGGTGGATCCCCGACCCGCCCCTAACGGCAGACGCGCGCTGAAACTCGACGAGTGTCGCTGCAAGGCGGCAGACGCGGCAGTCTTGGCGTCGCCGCGTGATAGTGTCGTGCTCATCGTGAGACGCTGCAAGACGCATTGCTGGCGGCGATGCTGACACAAGCTAGGCGGCGCTGCCTGGACCACTAGTGATGACGTTTGGGGAGGGCGGAAAGGCGCAGGCCTTGTCTTCTATATGTCGCTGTCGCTCAACTACAGCGCGCCTCTTTCGCGTCTGCTAGCTTTGTAGACAGGAACGCATGTGATCGATCCCATATATCGCAGTTGTCCTTGTTATATCCAGCCGTCTCATATTTGCGATACTGGTCATGATTAGGGATGTCGCGAATATCCTTCGATTCTGATGACACGTCGATCCTCGAGGTTCAACTGGTTCTACGAACCTAAATCCGACCAAGTTCGACTTATAAACAGCGATGCCGGACTTCTGGAAAGGAATACACGATTTTAGGGAAAAATATTTATTATACATTAGCTTGTCTTAAATTTTATAGAATAACTGTTCAGTGTTTGCGCAATATAAAAGCAGATAGAGCTATACGCTTTAAATAATTTAAGTGATTAAATTAGTTCGTCAAAATGCTGCACCTCTCCTCCGCCAGGCGGCGTTTGTTCGTTTCTAATTTACTGGCATGCGCATAATAGTCGAACTTCTGTCGAACTTTGTCGAACTTTGGTCGAGAGTTCGAAAACGTCGAATCTGGCCGAACCCGAACCTCGGCAGGGTCACAACGCTAGGATCGCCAGCATCGCGACTCGCAGTGCCTCACAACGAGCGAGCGCCACGCTAGCACGAGGCGACGCCAAGACGGACGCGCGCTCTCTCGTCGAGCTTCGGTGTGTTATGCCGCCTGGAGGCGGGTCGATGATCCACTAACGATGACGTCATGCGCAGGCCTTGTCTTCGAGCTGGGGTTTCACGCAGACCAGTTTGCAGCGTTCCAGAAATCCCGACGCACGCGTTGGAGCGTCTCTCCCCTTGCCTTGAGGGGTTAACATTTTGTTTTGTCTTTGTGAAATTACTACAAGCTTATTGGGTTGGCAGCGGCCCAGTTTACATATTCTGGTCGCGCATTTCCTTCGACGACTTTTGTAATCTGTCGCCGCTGTCAACGTGACGGTCCGACCGAAAAGAAAAAAAAAGGAGACGAGTGTTGAAATTCTTTTTATGACTGCCCCTACGATCAGTTCGCTCGACAAAGTCCGATTTAAGATGACACAGCATAATGCTCATTGGACGATAATCAAGTGTAAGAACCAGCCCATTTGGCACGCCTAGAAAAATTCAAATTTCGAACGTACGCACATGAAATTGGGCACGCGAACGTCGTTTCGCAAAAAGATTTGCCTATCTTTAAGTTTTCACCACATCTGAGGTGAGCTGTATAAAATACAGATAAAACGTTTTTGAAAAAATGCCGCGTGCTCAATTTCAAGTTATGTACGATTAAAATTCGAATTTTGCCAGGCATGCCAAATGTGGGGTTTGGTTGCTTACTGTATAAATAAATCAATTAATCAACCAATAAAAAAACAAGTAATTGAATACAAAGTTAATGAATTAATTATTTTTGTGGTAACTTATGTCTACTTTTTGTTTCTGTTTTTTGTGCATGGTGTAGGCAACAGGTCTGACTTGTTCGCATCGGTGCTTCCAAACGTGTACCAACCACCGAAAGGCTTCTGCTTCGATAAAACCAGCTGTGCTCCAGGTGCAGATGTCTTGGTACGTCACGGAATCGCTCGTCAATCTGGGATGCTCGAAAGTGGTTTCTCTTTCTTATTTAGAGTTTCTCCATCCCTTGATTTCGAGATTTACTACGAAGTTTTGACGTGCTATAAAAATGGGACTCTTCTAAATCGCGGGGACAAAACGAGGGGCAATCACCATTTATTCAGACGAAAACAAAGCGGGTTCCATAATCGTACTGCTTACACCTTGCATCCTTTGTATATAACGTCTCGTACAGTATTGTTAATTGAAATGAATTGAACTAAACATTGTCCTTCTTGGCTAGACCTACCCCCCCCCCCCTTTTTTTTTTAAATATGTGTTCTGTTTAGTGTTGCAAGGTCTGAACAGGCATATAATAAAGATTCTAGCATCGATAGAACGGCTTTAGATAAAATAAAGTTCGATGAAACGACAGCTTATTCGATGAAGAGGTGTTTGGCAAAATGCCCGAGTTACTTAATTTGTACAAACACGTATTTTATTTTATAAAAAAGAAATTTGACTGAGTTCGGTATCTTATATACTAACACGTCTTTGCTTGACTCCGTGCGCAGTCTTACAATTCTAGGACGAGAGCTCGGCAGTTCATCGACGCCGTCAAAGAATATGTAAGTTGGGTGCACACAAAAGAATGTTATTTTTATAGGAATGTTACACGGTGGACCCAATGGCGAGTTGCTCCTTTGAAAGGAAAGCACAGACCGGTTTTTTAACGTATCGCACTACGATGTAATACATAGGTACCCGTAGGTGGAGCATTTAATATTTGGAAATACGAAAATATGAACTCACATAAATTAAAAAAAAATTATAAGGGTGTTTTAAGTCACCTTCGACCTAAAATGCACCGTAAAAATCAACGCCTGCGCGTAGCAATCTAAACTTTTCTTCAAAGGTGTATTTCACAGGTCGGATTTTTCTTGTAAAATTACAGGAGCGTAGCTCTCTTTCTGTTAAAAATAAAGCCAAGAAACTTGCGCAGGGTCAACGGCGGGCGGCGACGCAGACGACCGAGTCGAGTAGCGGGGCGGGTTTGGCGCTCGTATTGATAGATGGCGCTACCTCCTTATCGAGATCGAGACTGCTCGCGACCACCGCTGTTCATCAAGATGAACATATTCTTTTTCGTAATGTACCTTTCATTAAAAAATAAATGCGGACAATAAAAGCCAAACTTAAAGGAAAACAAAAACGCGTTTGAATAACGACGGCGCTTTTGCTGCCAACGGATTTCGTCTGCGTGTCGTCTGCTTTCTTTCGCTGGTCGGCTACACCTTCGGACGCTGCTCCCGACGCCATCTATCAACACGCGCGCCAAACGCACCCTGCAACTGGACTCGGTCGTCTGCGTCGCCGTCCGCCGTTGACCCTGGCAAGTTTTTTGGCCCTATGTTTTACAGAAAGGGAGCTACGCTTTGTAATTTTACAAGAAAAAACCAACCTGTGTGACAAACCTTTGACGAAAAGTGTAGATTGCTACGTGCTGGCGTCAATTTTTACGGTCCATTTTAGATCGAGCCTGGTGACTTGGGACACCCTATATACATATATACAGGGTGTCACAAAGAAAATTTACACGGTCTTTTTACCGCAAAAATAAACTAGGCATCGCCAAACGCCCATTCTCCGCCCAAAGGTAGCGCTAGAGGTCACAACCAGATGCCAAAGTTTCAGCCCGATCTGATAAGTTAATCAAAAGTTATAAGTGATTTTCTGAAAATTTCAATGGGAAAATGGCGGCCGACGGAGTTTTTGAACACATGGACCAGAAACCGAAAACGCGCAAAAATGGGCTCTATTTTCCCATTTAAATTTTCAGAAAATCACTTATAACTTTTTATTAAGTTATCGGATCGGGCTGAAACTTTGGCATCTGGTTGTGACCTCTAGCTCTACCTTTGGGCGGAGAATGAGCGTTCGGCGATGCCTAGTTTATTTTTGCGGTAAAATATACCGTGTAAATTTTCTTTTGTGACACCCTGTATATATATATATATATATATATATATATATATATATATATATATATATATATATATACAAATTACGCTATGCCTTTTTTTTTCTCTTCGAAATCACCAAATAACATTGTGGGCCATTGTGGCATTTATTACGACAGATTAGAGGATGGAAGGAAGATGCAATAAAATTGGGTTACATTTTATCCTCTTCATTTTGCCAAAATAAAAGTCGCAGTGATCGGCCATGTTGTTTGATGGTCTCACGTGAGCTCGGCTCATAGAAAAAGATTTTTATTTTTTGTCATCATTTTCTCAGGCGGCTCACACTGACCTGAGATCAGCTGCCACTGCGGGCCTCTCTGCAAGCTTGAAACATTTGCAGTATACATTCGGCACTACGAGTTTTTTTTTCAGCGCAAAAACCAGTATGAATGAGCACCAGCATGGTGCGATGACGTCATGTGCGAGTCATGCGTACGCCTCTACGGTTCCTTCAGAGGGCCAACGCGCCATCGGGGACGCCATAGTGGAGCTCGTCGTTCACAGTGCATGCTCAGAGCGGACGCTCACCTATTTTCTGTCCAGAACGGCATTCGTGATTGTGTGAGGTGGACGTTGTGGAGGCGTTGTGCAGTCTCGCCTCCAGTCAGTAATATGATTGCGGCTCAATTTACGCCGAAGTCTGCCAGGGTACTTGCCGTACTACATCCTGATACATTTCCCAAACATCTGGGGAATTTGCGCCCACGTTGCGCCACTTGACTTTATCAACACAGAAAGTAAGACGTTTCGGGACATCTCTCAATGTCAATAGTTTGCTTAGGCAGTGTAATTAGTTCCGTGGAGCGCGCACTGGAGCACTGCCGAGAAGTTACGACCTCAAAATATACATCGCGATTCTGTGTATGTCGCTTCGCCGCAGCGCGGCGTCGCGTTAAGGGGTAAAACGCTCCTCCAGGCTGGAACATAAAAAAAATATAAAAGAAACAACTTGCTAAATGCTTATCGACAATATATACGTGGTAGTAAAATTTGCAAAATAAAACTCCGGTTAGTTTGTAATGATAAATTGTGACATTCTTACAAGTTCATTAGACGCGGTCGTTTTTTCTTCTTCTTCCTTATTTAATACTTAGGATTTAAGAGTTGATACTTTTTATTTGGAAATCGGGGAAAAGGTTGATGAATCACGTTGATTTGGTGTAGCCGGGCTGCGCTATAGGATTAAATTGTACGTTTAATTACAGCATCTTTTGGTCCAAAATTAAATTAAAACTAAAGTAACTTTAGTATGGAAATAATAGCTTGGAAATTGCGATAATGAGTTTGGCTGGATTTTTTACACATATTTATTTTCCACATGTTGACTTTGCCGCATCATAAATCTATACATTTCAGATGTCATTGATGTGCAGTATTAAATTATCTTTGAAGTTTTATTATGCTTTAATGTAGTGCTTTTGGACGTGCCAATTCATAGTATTTGCAGTAGAATGAATAAGAAATAAGGATATGTTTGTGTTCCAGAAGGGACTTTTGGCTGCTCCAAAAGGAGATTCAAAATTACGCGAACCAATCACATCACTGACTCTAGTCATTCTTCAGCTCGTTGTCAGCAGCAACAGACTGAGTCAAAGGTCTGTTGTCAGATTTGGGTCTGCGTATTTCTTACCAAATTCATCGAGGTAGCTTACGGAGAGTGCGAAAGTCCAATTCGTACTAGGACAGCGCTTCATAGATAGACAGCACTAGGAAAAAAGTAAAAGTCTAAACAGGAAGCTAGCAGGACCCAGTAGAAAGAATTCGAAAAGAAACCCCACGAAAATTTATTGAGGTTCCCCAGGCAGTTTTGTATGAAGAGACGATAAAGACTGCTCCAAACTATATAAAATCTCCTTTCATAGTGAAGAAATGTTCTAAACAGTGGGCCTTTCGTGTCCATCAATGAACGGAAACGTCTATCCAGTTTTCTGTCCGTGATGATGCAGGCCGTGTTCCAAAATTGACTCGATCTTACTCCAGGGTAAGGGTTTTGTACCTTGGCGTTCCAAAACCTACCCGCGTTCAGCGTTGTTCAATCTGTGTTGTCACGTGACACAACCTGCCGGAGTAGCTCGGATTCATTTTGGGTGAGAATTGGAACACAGCCGTAAACTGAATGGTGACGTCATGCTGATGACGTCACGCTGATGACGTCACGCTGGTGACGTCACGCTCTCGCAGCAGTTGGTGTCTGACCGCGGTGCAGGAATGGTAACGAGTCCTCAAAAAGGAAACTCTGGGTTCATCGTTTTTACGCGACAGTGTGACGTAAAGTGGCACCATCACGTCACGTGACACTGTGACCTCCCCCGACACTATGAAATAACATGACGCTGACGTCATGTAAAAGCGTTATGTGACGTGACCTGACGTCAGGTCACGTGGTCACTCGATACCGTGACGTCAGGTGAGGCTACGACGTCGCAGAGGACGTATAAAACCCTGCTTTAGAGCGTCTTTGGAATATACCAAAAAGGCGGAAGGTTTTTTTTTTTTACTATAGAATTCCTGTTACCGAAAAGTAACTTAGAAAGTAGAATTAGATGATTAGCAATAAACTGAATTACTATTGCGATTACGTAATTGTTACTCTACTCAAAGGTTGAGAAAAAGTAGCAACAGGCTAAACTATGTGAGGGTCTAGATATCGCAATGTGTTTATCTCCTGGGCATTTCTGATTATTATTTATACATAAATTTATACAATAGCTACAATCGCCCTGTGGGAATTATAGTAAAAAAACAAAAGAGAGGCGGGGACGTAAGAAGATGCATATGAAAAAATCGCACAAAACAACAGCAATGAGAAAAAACCGAAGAAGAGTGTAAACAGAAAAGCTCACAGCAATAACATCAATTCGTGAAAAAAAAGAGGTAACTGTGAAAAGCTCAACCAGTCTATCGGGCAGCAAGTTCTAATTTTAAATGCCCTGCGAGAAAACGAAAAAAAAAAGAGAAGCATTTTAGCAGTTTCGTTAGCGCAAAAAATTCTTGCATATAATTTTTTATGTTATCAGCTTTACGAGAAACGTAATGAGGTGCAAGGATGTGTATACATTTGCCTATACCGGTGTCCTGAAAGCAAAGTCCCTACGACGGCAGTTGACAGAAGTAGGTCCATTCGGGAATATTTACGCTCGAGGCGTTAGATTATGCGGCGAATACTTGACAGTATTTTCGGTCGTGATATCGTTTTCCCACGACCTTCTACAGTATCGGCCGCTTCTGAGATCCAGTGTCTTAACGTCTAGCGAGCCCGAATGATGTGCCCAACGAGACTGAATATTGGAAATTCATTCTCATTGTATATCCAGGCTCGTTGCGTGCGTGGACGACAAGCGCCTTTCCAAGATTCTTGTTTGCTTTGTGTTCGCGTCGTTCCAAGGCGAAGGACTACGGTACGAAGAACGTGATGGTGACGATGGGCGGTGACCTGGCGTACACCAAGGCAGACTCCTGGTTCGACAACTTAGACCGCCTCATCGCGGCAGTCAACAAAGAAGTGAGTACTCTTTGGTGAAGCAAACAAACTGCACCGTCACCGTTCTTGGTGTGGTGCGCTTCTGCTCTTAGTTATTTCTTGCAACGCTTCATGAGACTTAAAAGTCAAATTTCCAAATAACTTAAACTGCTGTTCTTTTTTTGTGTGAGGGTATCTGAGGGCTATAGAAGCGCACGCACATAGCTTTGGTGGGTGCTTTTGGTGCACGCCCAGGCAGCGCACAGTATTGCGCCAATATTGGCGTCGAATCGGACAAATCGGGCCAATATCATTCTGTTGCTGCCGATATTGGCGCTGGATTGTAAAGATCAAGCCAGTATCACTGTGATGTGGCCGATGTCGGCGGAATATTACATGGGTCGGCCAACACCACGCTGATATACAATATCCAGCGCCGTTTTCCGGTAATTTGTCGGGTCTGAAGCGGCTATATCGGGCGGTATTAGGGATTCTTGACCGTTTCTAAAACGATACTGAATCGGTCAATCACGCCGGCCAATCGCGGCGGCCGCCGCTGTAGCCACGGGTCGCGCCGAGGGCGCGCTCGGGCAATCAGCGGCTGGAACAAGGTTTTCTCCGTATAAAAAACGAAAGAAAAGTCTTCTTGTAGTAATTTTTATTTGAGATTAGTACAAAACAGGGGGCGCGTGATGTTGTCTAATATTGTTAGTGTACTGGGTTTGCGGCACAATTAATATTGTTTTTATACAACCATGTCTCCAGCGGTGATTTCAGGTGGCGCGTCCCGACCTAAGCGCATCTAACTTCGGCAGTAATTCGCGGCGCGTCCGCTTGGGAGTCGGAAGTGGCGCTCTTGAAGCCCTTCCACCGTATCTGTTAAGAGCCAAAATAACCTAATAAAGCCAAAATAAAAGTCACGTGCGGTTCCTCAGGTGGCCGGTGCGGGAGAAATGGCGGCGTTGCGATCGCTATTAAGCTTGGTTCTTGAGTACGGATCGGTGCCACGTTTTCAGAGCAGGCTCTATGGCGGTTTCCCAACTAATCCGCTCTATACTCGCGGTCAGCTTTCTGTTGCAATCCGAAGAGAGGAAAGCGCGCGTACAGCGGTTGGTGCACCCTCTCCCTAGCATTGTCTGCATTGCCACAGAAAGCTGACCGCGAGTATAGTAAGGTTGGCTTGGCCCAGAGTCCGCTGACACCCGCACCGGCCGCGGCCATGTTAACCGATATTCGAGCCATCTCTGCCCAGAACTCGAATGATATCGCCGATTCATGGCCCATTTTCGAACGATCGTTAACAGATACTGGCCCAATACTGGGCTGTGGTGCAAACATGAAACTGGGCCAATATTGTAGGCAATATTCCCTCGCCGCTGGCTCAGTGTCGGCGTGCTGCCTGGGCGGGAGTTCGTGTAGTTGGAGAGTATACTGAAGCAAGCATATCAGACGTGTAGCCTTAGTTTGCTATAGTCGGGAGCTCCAGCCAAGCAGACGGTATTGGGATTCAATGTCTGGAGTCCCCAACCGGGGCGCTATCGCGCTAACGAGGACATTAAACGAGGATACTTATCAGCGGCTGCCGGCTTCCGATGTATTGTCCAGGGAAAGCTTTTCAGTGCATGGAACTGCCAAATAGGTAGTGCGATATCTTTGGACATTATATCTAAAGAAGACTGGTTTTCATTTATTTCATTGATTATTCTCGCGGGACCTGAGGGCATTACAGAAAGGTGGGCTTAATTGCAATCAATAAACAAATCAAGCATGAACGAAGAAGCGAAAAATGCACAATGAACAAATGCTATGGAATTATTTATTAATAAATTAGTAATTGCAGTCTTAAAATCGGCAGTGTCGGTCATAGAAACTGTAGGTGCGGGAACGCGATTCCAATCGATTGTAGGCGTTACAAAATGTAACGAAATGCGTTACTCGTTACTCGCAAACAAAGTGAACGCGTTATCGACCTACGTAACGCCAAAATAAAACAAACGCGTTACCGCAACCGATAAAATATAACGCGCGTTAGTTTTGCGTTACTTTGGGCGACAGTGTTTTTTGACTGGGCGTTGGGGTTTTCTGCGTGGGGAAAACAGAGGCAACATACTGAAAGCATGTGGGATCAGTGCAAGGATTCATACGGCTTGACGCGTACTTTTCTTGGAATCTTGGGCAGAAGATGTAACGAGTAACGTAACCACGTTACCCGTTACTCAAAATAAGTGACGATAGCTTATACGTTTCCGTTATGAAAATGTAACGAATACATTACTACGTTACCGAACAAGGTAAGACGTTATCTGCAGCGACGTTGCTTGGAACGCGTTTCCGGCAACACTGACCTAAACGCACTGCCTTTCCCAGGCCGCGACGACGGGCACGCCTGTGCAGGCGTTCTACTCGACTCCGTCGTGCTACCTGCGGGCCGTGAACAACGCCAGCGCCCCGTGGCCCGTGTACACCCAGGACTTCTTGCCGTACGCGGACAAGCAGCACTTCTACTGGACGGGGCTCTACTCCAGCCGGCCGTCCCTGAAGCGCTACGCTCGCTACGCCAACGGCTTCCTCCAGGTGAGGGGACTGCGGATGATCCAAGCGCGATCAACGAACGCGCATTCCGAAGCTGGCCTCCTTGTGTTTTAGGCGTGCAAGCAAATCGCGGTGACATCCGGGATTCAGGAATCCATCCTCAAGTTCAGTACGTTGGTGCAGTATGTTTTTTAATGACTACCGAAG